>UZAN01039587.1:98277-119719 GCA_900618425.1 Echinostoma caproni
CCAAAGATGACATGATTTGCGCATAGCTTATAATGAATAAACCATTAAACATAATTATGAAAGAAGAGAAAGTAGGATTTAGGAATCTTGATAACCAAACATTTATTCCTATTCCTTAATGGAATTGCAGAAGGGAATATTCACGGTGTAGAGTGCAAATAGTTATTGGTAAAGAAAGCCTGATTGTGGATGTTAAACCTCAATAGACAAAAGCGTTTGGAGTGTTATTACACTGTCAGTAGTGATGATACATTCACTGAATACACGAACAGCCTTACTTATGTTACTCAAGAGAAAAAAACAATAAAGCAAAAGAGGAAAGCAACGGCGTTTAGGGTAGCCGATTATGGGCCTCTGACACTGAATTGGGTTGATAAAACATCAGAGAGCAGTGGGTGATGGGACGGAATGCTTAACTTCTTGCTGCATCATTAGGGTCATCAACATTTTGCTCAGGAGGTAGCAACAGAAATACGCAAGACTGATTGGAAAGTTCAGTCAACTTAGTGGATAGGGAGGTAGTAAATTTCCACGGGACAGCAGAGGAAACTTCATCAGGGCCTTATATTTTATTGACATTTAGTCGGATTAGTTCACAAATGATCCCACTCTTAACAAAGAAAGCTGCCAGGTTGCCGAACTTCACATCGCCTTCAATTGGTGCGAATCTGAATGAAATCTTTATTATTCATATCAGTTGAGCTACAGGATAGCTGGATGGCAGAAGTCCGTTTATGTACTTAACCGTACCTAAAATGTTTCTGCCAGCAGGCGGAATAAGAGTGTTAATGAAGTTGAGCTTACAACACCGTTATAACGTATATTTAGTAGGCAGATACGTCTATCTTCATGGTCGTCCTGAAGTCACGTTCTTTTTTGCAATGATCTGTGGGGAAAAGAAACGATCTAGTCGGATGTATGCGGGCTACGAGTCGTAGAAAATATGATAATATGATAAAATAAATCTCAATAGCTTGAAAAAGATTTAACGGAATGCAGTGTTTAGACTGGGAGAACATAGAGGCTTAAAAGTGACAGACCATACCTCGTAGATTGGTTTGTTTCATGGAAAAGTGTTTCAAAGTCAATTGGCAATCAGTGAGAGAAAGTAACAGGTTTACATCCACAATAAGGAACAGCTGAGATACACTTGTTTGACGGATTATGCACAGAGTTATAATGTTATTTTTGTTTTTCACAATACAAGCGAGACCGTACTACGCAATAATTTATAATTTTGATGAATTCGGAGAGGATAAATCGGATGCAGCGTGTTGTCCTCGTGTACTGGAATGGCATTCGCACGTTGTTCGAATTGCTCAAAACGATAGCGCACACTCAAAATTAGGCATGTAACCAGCAATTCACATTGCCCGAGTGTATGCAGCTGTTGTTTTAGAAGATGCGAGGTCAAATGATTTTGTACAAGCCGCTTAACTGAGAATAAACACTCCGGAGGCGGAAATGCGAATACATCGACCCGAACATTGGGAGCCTTTTCAAAAAGGTCAGGGTCAAGGACATGTGGTCAGCTGATCGGGCAAAACGGATGCATGTCATTGAATCTACCGATTAGGTAGTCTTTAAATTTCCTGCTAGCGTGTTCTTCAAATTAGATAATTTGAGGGCTTGGATTAGAATTGTTTCAAGTGGAATGTGTAAAATGACCCAAAATGGATCAAAGCAAGTACTTTATTCCAAATGAGGTCGCATGAACTAAACCACCAATGGTTGGTTTGTGTACAAGTCGTGTGAAGTTCTCACCCCCTATTAGGTGTGTTTAACATCTATCTCAGCTATACAGGTCTTTTATGCAAGCTCTTGTTTGTGAATGCCAACAGAAAAGATATTTATTTACCTCACTCAGGGACATTGCTCCTGTGCGAATCATTTCACACTAGGTCTTAGCAAAATAACCAGCGTCAATTTGTTCAGCTGTTGTCTTTGCTGACAGCCTGTCATTCAGTCTTCAAACCTGACGTTGGCACAACAAGGCAATAGACTAAATCTAATAGCGGATCTGTCAAGGAATCTAATTTGTACGTAGATCCAGGTATAAAGGCTTTGCCACTCACTAACCGAGTATTCATTTATTTCCCGGAACACTTAATTCTGGTTTCCTCAATAAAAGTGATTCAAAAATATGCACATTCTTTTGTATGTTGTGTTTCATTTTTTAAATATCTCTTGCGAAAGAATTATTAGATAGAGGTAGAAAAGACATTCAAAGGGAAAACGGGTTTCAATAATGATGAACAGAAAGGTATTGAAAAGCAACGCTCACAGCCATGGTTAACGGAATTAGTTCACCCTATTCAGCCTAGCTCGACAAGTTGTTCAAAAATCTTTTATCAAAATCATGGAAGATAACAGCTTACGTGCTTGTTCAGCACCGTTTTCGTCTCCAGGACCTGCACGATCACGTGTAAACAAGGTTGAAAAACGACAGATAAACACCTCACTGAAGAAGAACCTATATTATTGAATGGGTGAAACCGCAGCACTGCTGATTCACAAGCACTGAAAATGTCATCCTCCTTGGCGATAAAACGTTTGCAAGAAACATGACCAAGCCCATCAAACAGGGCGAGAACGAACTCAAAGCGCGGTACGTAACCCAAAATGAGCTTGGAAAGATGCTTAGCTCGTTGCAGTTTTTAAACTACGCGCATAGGTCAGATTGATTGATAGATGATCAACTGAGAGGTAAATTTACATTCTACCAGCGAAACATTGTGTCAAGCTCTCTTTGCGATTATTGAACATATAGCCAAAGGGACCTGCAAAAATCAAAATAACAGCTCACTTATTCATAATTTTGTGATTTAGGTTGATATGAATTTATAAGCGAGGAACTACATTATATTATTATGCGGCCCTTTCACTTATCTTTCTTATGATCAGCGAGGAAAGCGGTACACGCTAGTTCAGCCAAATTCGAATTCAATCTCATTAAAGGGGCTTCTAATGACGACCAATATGGTTAGTGTTTCAAGTTGAAAACCAATCCATTACATACTGAAAAGATTGCGTGGAAACAGATGAGACGTTATGGCAATTTGAAGCACTGAAGAAAATCAGAAACGCTATCGCCACCTCTGGCATCTCTGGCCATGACATCCGAATTTTTCTTAAGGGAAGGGTGTACACCGCAGCGGATCGTAGCGTTCTTCTTTATGGTTGCGAGACCTGGATCCTCCGCATTAAGGACGCTAATCGACTTTCTGTATTCTACCATTTATGTCTTCAAAGCATTGTTCACACAGCTTTGTATCGCACATATCATCATTTTCTGTTATTCTTGTGTTGCGTTGACACAAAGCTTGATTGCAAATCGGTAATATATATATGTTTACGGGTTCTAGATCTCTCTTTCGCGCGTAATTGTAATTTAACGTGCACCATTTTCACCCAGTTTTGAAGAGTATTTCATGTTCATATGTAGTTGAGGTCTAAAATATTGTATTCTCTTAATGCGCTCATTAATTCATTTGGTTCGGGGACGTGAAAAAGCCGTACATTGGTAGAAGGTCCAAGCCATGAAAAACTTGAGCACGAATTCATTCTGGACCGGAAGGCAACCATAGGAACGCAGCAGCTACGATTCCAATTAAGCGTTCTTCCCGTATTTATACTTTATGCTACACTTGGCTCTCAACTAGTTTTCGCGCTCATGATTTCCTGTTACCAAATACCATAGCCGAAACCGAGTGATAAATGTTTGCCACCTAAGCACCTACCGTCCGCGGCGACACACACAACCAAAACTATTAAAAAATAATGCCGCTTCGCGATCTCAATGAAATATTAGAAACAAAAAATTGATTTTGCATTTAGCAAGCAACGTATAAATTAAAAATATAGTGATTTCTGACAACCGAATAATTATTTTGCTTTGTTTTTGACGACACATTGCGTTTGGTGCTCTAAAAAACTCACTGCGAAGAAAAGCTTGCAACTTTGACCCGTTTCATCTCTTGTTAGATGCAATCCGATGTGTTATCCCTTCCTGAATTCCTGTCGCAACCACATTGCATGCTCATAGCGTTTTGACTGATACGAGATGGATGCCAACCGATGCTGTGATAATAAGAATCCTTGTGCCTGCGGACGGTGCTAGATTCAATCAGTTACCTGTCATGTACGGTTTCGTTATCGGACGAAAATGATCCAAAAATAACGTCAGTGGTCTGATCTTCTGAGCACTGTCTTCAATCCGTTTTTCACTTGTTCACCCGAGTTATATTGTTTATAGTACTGTGTTTAAGCATACGAAGAAGTTAATTGAAGCCTCAGACAGAGAATCAGGTTTTCTATCATTCATTGATCCAAATGGAACAAATTGAGGGGAGAAAGATACCCGAAACAGATGACTCTAACAGCGATCACAGTCCTTGATTCCACATCGCAATCTCATCAATTTATGGAGTTTCATTTAGCCTCACCTGTATTAAAGTGGAGTGATATATGAGTACTACTCTTTTCTAAAGGCAATCCTTTGTGATGATTGTATTACGAATAATTGAATAGATAATTAACCTAGTCATTTTGATCAATACAATTTATGTTTTAACATTGCACGATTAGTATACACAGTGCAATTCCATGGCGTGCATTTTTTATACTGTCCTTGCTTTCCTATCGTCAGCTCCTTAAAGGGAATTTCTGGGCTCGTATGTAATTGGCAAGTTTCCATGCAGATGTAGGTTGAAAACCAATATTATTTTATAAATAGACTCAAGAAAACCCCGCTGGTCTGTATGCGTTAATTATTTGTTTCCAACTGAACATGTTTTGAACGGAACACTGTTTCTAGCAATGCTCCTAGTAGACTAGCGCAAAAATGAAAGAATCAATCAAAAGGTAAACAGCAGTTTTTGGTGTACTCATTGTATTCCACCATTCAAAACTATTTGAATTATACATATTCTTAAAAGCGTCCACGTCAGATTTTCAATACTGGTACCGGTTCCGATGGCTGGTTTTGGCGACTGCTGCATTTCCAGGTGAATTCACGACTCATAAAATTAAAACTGATTGTAATATAAATAAGATTTACAAAAAGCTGAGTAGCAACAGCTTTTTAGGGAGGTTGGTTGACCATTTCTATTGCCAGCACAGCGCCTATTCAACCCCAGCTGATTGAGAACCACTCTTTGTGACGAGTAACTGGCCTGGCACAGATTTGCAAACCACGAAAGCCACTAGGTGACCAGTTACCGGGGAACACAAAATGAAACACGGAAATTAAAATCCATATTTATTTGCATCAATCACTTAACAGGTTTAGAAGCAACTATTAGTACCAAATTTACATTGAAGGAATAAGGTCTTGGACCCAGTTTGTCAAAGACAGCCAAAACAGAATTGTCAGGATCTAGTGAAAAACAAATTGTGGGTCCACATAAATTAATCTGTGGAGTTGAACAAATGAATTCGTTCAATGTGTCCTGTCAATGGCAAATCAATTGAGGCTCTAAAATCTTTCTGATCAAATTTGATCATCAATTGCTTGTTTTCTTCACTTTTATTTACCTATGCAAGTCATGGTGACTTCAACACCCTCGTGTGTGTGTGTATGCGCGCGCGCAAGCGCACCACCACAATAGGGGTGGCGAATTTTAGCCGTAGCGATCAGAACAAGTCCAAATTGTTGTACTGCTGCGTGGGACGAAAACGAATTATTCTGAACACAATCAGTCAATCAATGGAACATTTCATCAGCAAACAGAGAATTTTTCTAGCGGATAGCATTTGAGAGCGTTGCATTTGTTCAGTTGTTCAACGGAAAGATGATTTGATTTCGTTCGTCGGAGAAAGACAAGTGCCAAATGTTACGAGATGACGATTTGAACTTAAATGCACACGCACACATACACACATCTGAAAGGATTTAGAAACAGAGTCTATTTATCTTTCCTCTAAGTAGTCACGAACTGCTCTCCATTGAATACGCTGGTTTGATAATACCTCCAAAATGCAATGAACTACATGGCTTGTTTGAATTCATCTCCTACATAATTCCTCACTATGGCAGTAGAATTAAACCAGTCGGCAAATGTTCTGAATATTTGTATGTTTATTTATAAAGTACAGCGTGTTATCATGAACGCTCATGTGTGTCACTCTATATCATCCATCACAGATTTTGTACACTAAAAGGTTTAGTCACGAATTATACGGACTTCTAGTTTTGCAAAAAAGATATAACTGAACCAAGTAAACAATGAAGTGTTGTACTGAAACGAAATAGTGTATTATCATAGAAGTTATCAATAGAAGTTGATACAAATATGCTGTTTCCTTGCAAAACTGTAGCGTGAGTAAACTGCATTGAATATAGGTAATATACTTCTATGCGCTAAAGACAGCCGGCGCTAGTTGCACAATCTGGTTCTCCATAAATATTATCGTATAATTTAAATCTGATGATTAAGAAAAAACTAGAAGGTACAAAGGTTCACTTTGGTGGGCCATTTGGTGTATTTTTCACTAGATGGTCTACTATCATGTTCCAAAAGTTGTTGATTTTCTGCGGAAACGAAAGATCTCCGATGTTTAAGAAATAAAAGTGAAAAATAGAAGGGAAAACAGCAAAGAATTGTTAAAATATTAAGCGTATGAAGAAAAATGATAAACGGTATTGATTGAAATAATAAGTCCTGTACAATTTTTGACCAAACTCAGGTATACAAAGACATGATAACACGTCGGTTCCCCAAGTCAAACTGAACATCTTTAAATACACCTGTACTCCATGGTATACACCTGATGGAATGACTGTCAGATTCATATGATGAAGAAAAATGAATAAAAATCCTAATTTCTAGTGGTAGTGCAGTTAGAAGTTTTGTACGGATTTGCAGTTCAGCTGCTAAAAGCCCCACAAATAAATTCACCAAGATAACTCGTAGGAACGTGTAGGGACCCGACAAGCAAAATACTGAAATGGTGCAAAAGAAAACTCTGGTAATGTCGGAGAAAGGCTGGAAATTCAAGATCTATTGTCGAACTTAGTTCTCCGTGGCTCATCAAAGAATGTTTGCCTGCGAAATTCGTACTCATGCGCTTATGAGTGACAAACTTTCCTACAATGATTACTGCATAATAATGCCAACGGGCATCGCAATGGCTTTAATTCACAAGGCTTTGCATTCACACGCATGCATCACCTATTGTTTTGTGTGGTCCTCATTTGAATGACTTTGCAACACACAATGATGACCAGCTTCGGCCCGGTTGAACCCAGCATGGAATGCACAGTGTACTGATTGAAACTCGGGGGAAACTGAGGGAACGATCAAGTTATAGGGATAAAAATCGATTTGCATTATTTGTCCGCACAATTGCCGTTGTAGTCGTCATCGATTGTGCGGTAGAATGTACGTTTGAGAGGCAGTGTTTTTGGGCTGTTTTCCGAAGAGCGGTCGTGATGGTTAGTTGCAAGGATTTAATTACAAGGACATTGTACAGAATCCCGTATTTAAATCATCAATAAGACAAATAGTGGAAGACGATTAGCGAGGTTTCGTAGAAAAAAAAAACAGAACATGGTAACCTAACCAGAACTGTAAAGACAAATTCTGAATATTTAAATCTTCCCTGCAGTTGATTATAAGTGCAGTGAAATTCGATAACCGCCTAGTATTTTCCAGGAACTTGAGTAAAACACAGCAGAGCAACAGATTGATTGACTTCAGGATTACAACAACCAGTAATAATAACCACATTATTTTTTTCACATCCTTTTGTTGAGAAAAGTCAAATTTCATGAAGGGTATGGGCCGAAGGCATTAGGCGCTGCGAGGAGATATACAAAATGGGAACATCAAGTGGTGAAAGGATTCGAATACACTTTCTCCGTGGCGATAAGTCAGTGATCTCTGTCGCTCGAGCACCTTCCCTCAGTAGTATGGCAATCTGTTCCACGTTTTGTACAAAGCTTTTAAGGAACACCTATTACCGCCGCTCTTCCTGTGACTAGAGCTCTATACGAAATAGTGTTAGCTTTTTCCGAAAACTACCGACCTGAAAGGACCGGTGCGACTATCTCTAAGTGACCTCAACAGTTACAGTTGGCTATTCCTAATGAGCTTCCTTTTAGGTGATAGCACTTGACAATCAGTAGTTAGAACCAAACAGTCGCTATACCATGCGATGCTCGCATACAAACAAAGAATTTTCGCGGTTGTAAGGCTCATGCAATACGTAGGAACCATGTAAAGAAATAGTAGGGAGCTTTGGACACTTTTTCATGCTCAAAAATCTTTTGCCTCATTTGCTTCTAGTTAGGGCTGATTCAATCCTGATGGTACATATTCTCGGTTCAGGATACATTGAATTCACTAGGAGTTCGTATGTGAACCACACCGGTATATCAGAAGTTTATGCTCACATAAACAGCGGATGGTTGATGAATCGCATTCAAGGGATCGCAACATGCTCTAGGAGGAATCGAATTGGCAGGTGCAATGTGAAAAACGTTTCACATTTGTTTCAGTACCAGACTATAGGTACTATCATGTATGAGAAATTCTAAACATCTTTACGTGATTTTATTTGGCAGAAATAGGATTGTCTCACTAGACAATATCCAAATTTTTTTTTAATAGGATCCATATTTCGGTTCTTCTCACGTCACATTGTATTATAAAAGAACGCCTACTTAGAAAATTGTGTGAAACTAAGTTGTTGATCTATTCCATATAATGGACGCTAGCCGTGAAACCTCATTGAATTCTTAGGATATGAATTCATATGGTATGATACGTTACCCGATAGATTTGAAACGGAACATATATTATATTGTTGGAGCGCCTCCGCTACTTTGTTCTTGAAAACGTTCAATGTGAGCTTATGTGCACAGATGTTCAGTAAAGGCGACTTTATATGTGCCATTGGAACTCATTCTGCTGGTGTTCTGGTTATCCTTTGTATGACCGCGGCCACCCTTCCTGAATGTTGACTGTACACTTGCATATTCAATAAATAAAAAGGAAGTAAAAAGACATTTGTTTTATTTATTCTTGCAATTTATCTCTCTTGTGAACCTTTTTCAACGTTTGATGGACATTTCATCACCAGTTCAATATCAGCGAATAAAACAACTGTCAACAAATCGATTTCACTATTTCTCTCTCAGACCCAAAAATGGCGCATTTTTCCCCGAAAATGCGGCTCAAACTACCATGGTATGTCTAGGTAAAAAGCAATTCAGTTTGCTTACCGACCCTGGAATACCTTGGCTTTCCTTAGAAAAAAATCTTGAATTCCAATTCTTGAGAACTATTTGAATGTGATAAACATGGAAAGCGAATGAGTACGAGTAAACGGCTGAGACAGAATTAGAGAAATGTTCGACAGTCAGGAAGCGTGCTTCTTTGAATCTCATATACTACCTTTCTTGGTCACCCGACAGTTGAACACCTTTAGATCACCTCAATTATATGCAAGAAATCTATTCGGAAGGCCATCACTTCGTGGGATGCCAATCACACCCCGATGCATCGATGTCCCTTGGTGGAACGGGTCATTTCAGATTAAGAGTAGATGAACGGATATTTTTCTGATGATTTCACAATGGATTTGCAACTTAGGAGGGCTATGGGAGACTGAGTTGTTCACATTGAGGCTAAATTATACAAGAGAATTTGAACAGCTTTCTGCTAGCTAAGGTTGTATGTATCATATGTGCAAAAGGATGGCACACGGAGACCGAGGTAATTGGGTCCATTGCTCGGCGAAAACCAACTACATGCACGCACGAGTTTTATCGGGCGGTTTTCGGTAAAGCCAATTGCTTTTAGCCTGACATTGACCTTGAATGGGGAATATCACACGGCTTGTTACAGGCGCGACAAAGGGCGTTTCCCAGGTCGTTAGGAATGGCAAACGAAGTGAGTTCAGCAAATGATGAAAGATGCTTTTTCCTGTATTGGCAATGCAGTCTGTGACCTTAAATCGTTTGCAAACAGCTAAAGTGGGACAGTACATTCCATTCTAGCAAAGCTATTCACATTCTATAATAAAATTCCCGATGGGGTATTACGGCGGTTTTACCTGTCTTTGTTTTCAGAGAATCTACCCAGTTATGGACCATAATTTTTAAACTCCTCCACTCAATTCCATTTAATTTTCACATAATGGATCTTCATGCATATTTTCATCTAACAATCACGGATTCACGGGCAAAAATATTAAATACACATATATATGAGGTAATTGTGATGAAAACACTCTTCCTAGGTACAAGCATATGCATGGAAAGAGAAAGGAGTCAAAAGTACTCATACATGACAAGCGATAAGAATCACAAAACTGATCGTATGTTTTTAGTTAAATATATATATGTACTTTCTTCATCGAAAATGCAACAATTATTGGAATTTATTAGCGAGTAATGTGGACTGTTACTAGGTGCTGGGATGTATTTAATGGAATAGACAATGAATAAAGCAGCGGCAAAATTTCATCTACTTCACAACATCTTCACACTTATCTCTGACTACAGGAGAATACGGATCAAACAACTTTGGGCAACTAAGGCCGAATCGCGAAACGCCATTATGCAACAAATCTCAATAAGGATGTATCTGTTTCACCACCACATTTCAAGGCCCTGAGTTGTATAGCACTGTTTTTCAATTAGTTGCGAAATTATACACACTGTCACCGACACGAGAAGTTTCATGTGCGATCGAAATTAAAACTGAAATGTTTTAAACAACATCGGAACTCAGATTACCTGTATCTAAAGATTAGAACAAAGTCTACGGTAACCCCTCGGGATAAGTGAAAAATCAGGTGATTTCGCTGCATAAGTAATGAGTAAAACATGTGAACCAAATAAACGATCAGTTGAAACAAGGTCAGACGAATGGGAGCAGTGAATAAATAAGGAAAGATATTGGAGCGATCTTTTTATATTTTCCACTCATTCTGTAACCAAATAATTCCATTTTTACGAACATATTTATCTATTTCCGTAAGTTCATTTTCTAGCATAATTACCTACATTAGGGTTGCGTGTTTCAATCGATACCGAGATTGAGTCTCACTAGGAGCAGCGAGTATACCACCCTTCAAACAGAGATCCATCTCTACATTAATGCACTCCGTATATTCTAAGCACACTAAACAATAACCGCCAATTAACCAAGTAATGATACAACGTAAATTGGCCTACTACAACTCTTTGTTTAATAATTCGCAACGCAGAGCGGCACATCCCCCCCTCCCCCTCGTGTATTTCCCAGTACAATTTGTGTCCCCAGTATTATGCCAGCTACAGATTTTATTCTTTTATCACTGATTGCATCCATGACCGAATTTTAATGCCACCATTGTGTGCATTCAACCTTTTGTATTTACGACCATGTCACCAGCTGGCATAACATCAATTATGCATTATCGCGGCACCGAAAGAAGAACTTGATTCATGTGACATGTGCAAATTATAATACAGATCAAATTATTTGTCTCCAAGAGCACCATATGGCGATTTAAATGCATTTGCATATCATGAGTACAGTTTACTCCTTCTCTCGTGCAAGCACAGTGCCGCGTTTTGACTGACCTGTCACTTAATCCCACTGAGATGACATGCATTTGAACATCAACGTTTAGCACCAAATACAACGTAATGAGAGAACATCAGCTGTATATTGGAGATAATAATGCGAGAAACAACTAATTTGTAAGGTACACTGCTTTTGACTACTGATCTCCGTGTGTTATCGTGCTTATTTGTCATGTTTCAACATTTGCGCTGTAGTTGAAACTTTATTACTTTATTCCTCAAAGGCTCTTCGATTATTCTCACCCACTATAAAAATTGAAATATTTAAAGCTTTTGCACACACGTTCAGTGTTAATCATGCCTTTTAGCTTTTTAAATAAATCCCTAAAAGTTGAACCCACAAGCAAGGAACAACTTAAGTAGCATAGCGAACCGATAAACTACATGTTGATGAGATATAAAATGTCCCAAACTCGGACCTATCTTCATCATGCTCTTATCCCTTACTCCTTACCCCTATGTTATGAACGGACAGAATCAGCTTTCATTTTAGTGACTGATTTTCCATAAAAATAACATCAAATTGTCTCTTCTCGAAAAGAAAAATATTCCAAACTGGAAATAATCCTGTGTGATGCAACTCGTAACCCATTTCGCTTAAAACTTGGGCAAGAAAACAAAACAGATAACGTAATTTAAAATTGTGAACGAAATTCTTTTCTGGCTATAATTCGAGGTAATGTAAGATGCATATCAGCTGCCATTTGCACGGACAAAGTGATTCTTCGTGGAAATGATTGGTGAGACAGGAAGACAAATATCACAATAGAGTGTGAATCAACCACCTTGACAACCCTAATCAGTACATTCTTGCACTAGCGGAAATGCGAGAACGGTTTTCCGATAGAAATTGTTACAAGCTAACTCGGGTAATTTGTCAAATTTTACCACCGGAACAATATGGCCAACGAAATAAAATTTGCATAGCAACAGTTCACTTTTTCCATTTTATCGGTTTCGTTCTACCCTGCCATGTCCGAACAGCACCACCATCCGCACAATAAAACGTATCATTGTGTTACAAAATTCTTATGTCCTACTTTTCTATTTATGCATAAATCTTGCAGGGTGCGCTGACGTATTCCACTGTAACAGTCCACGGTGCACCACTCACACCAGACACCGTCTCTGTAACTGACAGAAGGAACCGAGATTGCGTGTTATGGTAGCCAGGCGTGATGTAATGGTTTCAAGATGCAAATAAGAAAAACAAATAACCACGTCCTCTGATTACCAATGAGCTAAGCGAACAATTTGCAGGTGCGAGTTCGCTGTCATCCCTCAGACTGTTCAAAACGTATTGAATTTCCTAAACCAAATGACAGGTATTGTCCACGATGTTTGGTTAAACAATAGAGCACTGCAAACAATTCATACTTAATTATTGCAGCATAACCTTGTTTTGTTTTCCATGCAAGACTAACTGTTGTGTTAAGAAGCCCATTTAGTTATTTTCTGATGATCATGAATGGACTTCTGTGCACGCATTGACAGACAAGCTCCTTGTGCTAGTTTTGATACAGCGGGATTGCAGATTTCGCGTCTATCGAAACAATAACTTGATTCCTCTACATGGTACTAGAACACAATCTATTCAATGGTAGGATAGTGCAATTTTCCCCAAACAAATCAGCCGCAAGCTAAACATCTTTTGTTAGCAAATAAAAAGTGGAAATAAATAAATTCCTTGCTGTGCTCTTTCTAAGAAAACACATGAGCGAGATGTTTTTAAGCAAAGTCAAAGTCAAAGTTTTATTATGGGAAAAACTTACAAGCGGTTGCTTTTCTAGTCCCATAAGATTTGGCACCGATGAATCGGTTCACAGTTCATACAAAGTAGATGAATGCCAAAATTTGTCTTTTTTACGTGCGCTTCTACGGATGTTGAAATTTAAGACTTTTCGAAGCTTCAACCAGTTTGTGCCTGAATGAATCAATTGTGGGCGCAGAGACAACGTGTAGTGGTAGAGAATTCCAAGTAATGCGCACTCTGAGGACGAATGAATGACGCCGGCATTCTAGTCGGCATTTTTGGAGCACTAATTTGAATGAGTGCACCCGCAGGTGAGCGTTGGGCGACAAGGAAAAGAGTGGACGACATGGATGGTCTGGGTTCTGCATTATTTGGTATACCAAGATCAAGTCTCCTCGAATGCGGCGATACTATGTGGAGCACAGTTGCAGCGATTCCAGTCTTTCCGCATAACTCCTGGAATGCAGTCTTTTGACCATTTTGGTAGCCATTCTTCGGGGGCGTTCCAGAATCTTTTGATCACGTTGCAGCCATGCTTGAATGGCGTACTCTGTGTGGGGTCGAACGGCCTCCGAGCTGTGAGTTGAATCAATATCACTTCACTATGCAACAGTTAGTTAGTAATATGAAAGGATAAAGTTTCCGAACCGTGTGCAAAACGTGGGAGACTTTAAAAAATGTAAATCCCTATTTGCTTTGTTCGTACACTTGTTGATAGGACATCATTCCTGACGAGTGATCCAGTCAGCCATTGCCACTTACATTTAAGAAGCAATTTTATTTACTCATGTTATTCTTTCAGGTGTCTATCAAGCGAACATTTTGAAAAACGTCAACTTTGTGAAAATTATTTCTTCGCGTAACACACTTTTGAAACATTACAATGAAATGTCTTCTTCTGTTGAACTGTGTGCACTGTTTATACTTTTTATTCGGAAAACGAGGCGGTGAGCAAACAACTGTTTTCAGATATTTCCAGTCATGCTCTTACATACCATATAGTGGAAAAGTGCTTGCAGAATGACAGCCATTAAACGTCATCAATCGGGGTCGGAGAGAGGGGGGTGTATGAGAGTGTGTTTGTGTATAAGCGTTTCCCGTGTCGATGGATGTGACCTTTCGCCTTTTTGAGCGAAGCCTACAGCGGTGTTCTCCACATCACCGGTGATCATAATGCAAGTAAAAGACGAGCCGCCGAAACTGACCTCATCTATTTTAAATAAGTCCTTCAAGTGCATCTGTGGCGCATGTTACACAGATCGTACGGTAAGGTGTAAGTCTCAACGCGTAAAAGAGCATCACCTGCGATGGTTAAGTCAGGGGAAAACCGACTGTATCTCAAGTTCGATCGTGGGTCATCTCGTAGATACCGGACACAAAATAGAACTGAAGAAAGCTTTCTATGTTGTTTATCACATCTCACTCAATCGATCGAAGGTGGCCTGAGTTTGGACACTTGTCATCGCCGAGGCGATCGCCATTCGCTTACTTTGCCCAAACCTGTGTGCCCAAAAAGGACTGGTTCAAGCTCTTCAATCGCCCTGGTCCAGTGTGAAAACCAGAACAGAGCAGAACGTGTCCCTTGGCCCAAACGGCGAACGGTAACATCTGCTGATACAGTAAATGCTCCTACACATACACACACACACATCCCCTTTCCCTTCGACTCCGATTAATGACCTTTAATTGCGCCAATGGCTGTCATTCTATAAGCATTTCTTCACTATATGATATGCCTAGGAATATCCGGAAACAGTTGTTAGCTCACCCACTCATTTTGTGAATGTTATTATGGTAATATTAAAACTGTTTATAGTTTGGAAATGTTGTCCGTCGTTAGTTGTGTTAGCGTTCTGCAGCACATTTTGTTACTCAGCTGCATGATGAAATGCACCGTATAAAGCAGCTTGAAAGGGAGTTTATTTTGGTTTGCATGAATAATTGACAAGCCCCCTCCCGGAAAAATGGTAAGCGTAGAATGTTGCAAAATGGAGCAGAACGAAACTGATCATTTGAACGTAATCTTATTAATGTGCAATTACAATGACGTACATTGTTTGTAAAGCTTGATATAAAAAACGAAGACTGAACATATTCCGAAGGATTCAACTTTTACTTCGGAGATTACAACGGGAACCATCCTGGCATTGGGGTCCTTCTATAGGTACCTTTTTTCAAAATGGCCTTCCTGGAAATCAGTAGATGATTATAAACCTGCATTTATTTCTTTTGAAAATCATGCCATCTCTCATTTCCAGGGGAAAACATCCGGACACATGTCTCTGTTGTGCGTTGCTTTGGCGACCGCTGTGTACACAGTGAAACCTTGGATGATAATCACCGTAAGTTTATAATACCAAAAGCCACTGAATGCCTGCCACACTCTAGGCGTTTTCCTTTGTTTTCCATGTAAATTCGTAGAATGGGGACTGCTTGGGTGGTTTTGGCAATTCACCGATTCACCACATGCCAATACAGATTATCCAGAAGCAGGTTGTGTATTTCATGTTCAGTACATAACAATAGGCAGGTTTTCCGTCCCTGGTGACACTTATCAGCCTATTGTACTACGTGGAATTTCCCTCATCGGAATCCCAATCGAGATCTCTGCCCTGAGTTGCACAGTCAACGGCCAAAGCGATTGTTCTATCGCAAGCTGTGAACAGTTTTGTCCCGCTCAAAATAAATACGCGTGCTGGTAACAGACTCATCCCACATATTTTATTTTTCAAATAAACGTGAAAATCCAGAACAACGTTGGGTTCGCCTTGCGTGAGAATTTCAATGTTGTAGATGACTTAGCAATCGACTTTTTATTATTCAGTGGTTTCTCCTCGTCTTTACTTGACTCATGTACTAACACGAAAGGTTCTAACAGGTGTTTTCGATTACAATGTTTGTTTGTTTAAAATTCCTAGATTTTTTTTCACTTTTAGGTGACATAATTTGTCGAGTAGATGGGTTCTTAGATATATACATGTTTATCGCCGAACAACGACATGCATATGATGATTTCAAATGGACGTTTCTCACTTCGAATTTGTCATCAATGCCGGAATACGACAACAACTAGTACCATGGGTAATCTGCATCAATATACATGACCTGTCACAATTTCCGGGTTGCAGTCAGAGCACCTAATTGATATCTGCATCCGCCATGCTTTCTTACGCGTGAGGGAAAAACGGAAAAGGCGATTATTCATCGTGGCGTGATTAACTGGATCAGATCCCTTGATACACAAGTGTCCTCCTATTAGTCCTGTGTTTCCTGTCACGCGATGCAGTTCAGCTCACTACAGTTAGACAGAACAACGTATCGCGGGAATAAAAATAAATAAACCGGGAAAAGCGTAGATTAGATCAGATGTTTCCTATTTTTCTTTCCGGTCCGCGCTAATAGCCCGCATTAAAAAGTCAATCGGGAATGTTGTTCAATGTATAGACGTTGCAACACGTCGATGCTGAATGTTCTATTTTTAAAATCAATTTTAATTACATGCACTGAGATAAACATAAATAAATTCAGTAAATTGTTGTTACATTTACAGATTTGGAATCACAGTTACTTAGAGGTAGGCGTGTGGATGTGCGTTAATGATTTAATTAAACCCCCTTCAGACCTCAGCTACACGGACAGTTCTAAGTTAATCTGGTCATTTTTGCTCTCCCAGAAAAAGTGCACTTCAATTAGACTCTTGAAAGACTTCGTTAGAGACGTAAATCTACTGACCCGTTCAGCGGTTGAACGCTTGTGTGCACGCGAGGCTGTTGTGACAACTATAGCTCACCTCAGATCTGTTCAGAATCAGCAATTCTGTTGTGTTTTGGACACTATCTTCAGAGAATACCAGCAGTAACAGCAGTAATGCGACTTGATGAAAAAGAAGGGAAAATAATTGGTTGGTAAAATCAAGCAGTACATAAGTGCCTCAGTGTTTGACTCTCACGCATCTGATAAAACTAATTACCAATTCATATTGCAAATAAATATTGTGGAATTAAATTATCATTCTATGATAGTATGTCTACATTACAGTATACTTAAATATAAATATATATATACATATAATATATACTTAAATATAAGATTTGGAAATTGGTTTCCTGCAAATTCCCTTTTTCTTGCATTCTTCTACACCAGTTATACTGCCACTCCAAATTTAGCCCTGGTGTGAAAGAAAAAGACTTCATTGTTTTTCTGGACTCCTTAAATATTTCTTCCGTTGTAGTGGCGTTGAAACAGTTGTTCGGGTTGAGCTTTTATTCCCAAGCATTTCGACTTTTACGATACCTGCATTGATAAGATAATATGTTATCAAGGCAATGTTTGCATTGATAAATTTGTGATAGTCTACTCGAATCCCCGAACTGGATCCAAACAGCAGCTCCTTCTTATTCTTACTTCCCGATCAAGAAACAATGTGATTCCATACCTTCCTCGACTGTCGGTTATTCGTAAAATAACTATTTTCAAATATTCACTGTAAAAGTTTATAAGTTACTGCAAATTATTCCTCTGGTTGCACCTTTAACTTGACTTGAACTCAATTTCAAACCTTTTCGGTTCGATCAGATTCATTTCTCGGTTGACAATGTTTCTTCACATCACTCAACTACTGAGAAACGTAACGGAACTTATAACACATTAGAATTGACTAGTTATAAGCAAAAGCTAATCCAATCGTTTTGATTCAGTGCAATCAGCGAACATCGAGCGACTGACAGCTTCTGCTATATGGTTCCAAGTAATTAACTCAACTAGCCTCGTACAGCTCTGCTAACTAAGCAACGATTCGTGACTGGTGTTATGCGGGAGACAAACAATCATACGAGACATTAAACGATAAACTAATGAACAAGTGCACCATTGTAAATGCTTTATGGTCGGTGATGCACAACGTCGGTGGAAAACGGTATCCGCATACTCACCGGTGATTCTGTCGCAGATGGTGGCGGTCTATATTGCAAACTCGTTATACACAACCTGGACGTTTTAATCCAGTATGAGATAAAAATGTTCGTAGGTCAATGACAGTGATGCGACGGTGGTTTATTGCACATATCAATAAGAATAAAATTTAGGCCTTAAACACCGGAGATGAATTTGGTCGAAATGTAATAGACGCAGTTGCTCAAACAAGCCAAGGTAATATGGCGTATTATTGGGTGTACTCCCTTATAATACCACAGTTAGAAAATATGTGCACAAGATCGCGAAATGATAAGAAAGGATACCGTTGACAGTATTTTGGCATGTACGTTAGCGCAGGGATTGGAGCAGTTGGTAAACAAGACCTCTACAGACCCATAGCAGCCTTGAGAAGTGAATAACTGTAATCCCGAGCGGCCTAATAAATTGTTTTTGTAACGAACATGAAAACCTCCCCGTGATCGCATAACTGATTGACCGAACCGTTTTTGCAGTAACTCAACTATAATTGAAATAATGAAAACACAAGGGGAAAATAGATCTGCACGGAATACTAAGGACACAGAACCTTGAATCAGATTAACAACACGTAGGTTGGAATTGTAATAACAAAAATATTTTAATAGGAAACAAATAAACAAAACGAATTGGGATTTAGAAAATAAAGACATCTAGCATTCGGATTGTCATACTATAGTTTGAGATGTTTGTATACAAAATTTAATTCAAAAATTAAATGTTTATCCGCTTCTCATCCAGTAAACCGAGAGTAAATTAACGAATCTGGAATCGATAGGATAGATTCTTAATGGTAAAAGAGTGTTGATTAAATCTGTTCCTGTACACCGATAGCAACTTTACCCATAAGCTCTGATTCTTTCATAAAAGTGGGAATTTTCTTGGATAGATCAGTTAGAGAACAGTCTACTGACAACAAACCCGTTTAATTTTGTCGCTAATATTGAAGACAAAACTAAAACGTTTTTTACTTCCATTAATGCAGGGCAGTTTTGAACTTAATTCAACAATCTAGCATCTGAAAAATGTAAACACTTAAAATGGCTATCAATTTTTTTTGAAATAAATGAAATAAAAAGAACATATCAGTTAAATGCCAATAATATTCAATTTTTCTATAGCTATTAAAACCATTTTCACTCTAAATGTTGCCTTAATGTTTGTTAAAATGCATAAAAGATGCATCATTAATGCTTCGTCGATGTTTATGTAGTCAGATCTGTCTTTTTATTTCAGCATTTGCACAAATAATTTTGAACCAGAGATAAATTGACTGAGAAGAAGCGTTCCGGAAGATAGAAGTAGATTTGGCGCTCGTCTGAGCTGATGGGATTCGTAAACACAGCGCAATTAAATTGAATCAATGCGATAGTGACGGACATCACTTTCTATGATCATACGTAGTTCAAAACTAAGTTGAAGTGTGCTTCAAAGCCTCACGCAGTGAAATGATGAGCTCTGCAGGAATCTACTGTTTAGTCGACAGTCATCAAGCGATGTTGGATGCGGCGCGAAGAGGCCCGGAGAAGATGGAGTGGGCCGCCGCAAAGGACGCCCTGGTCACGGGTTTTGACATCCCGGCGACCACCAGCAGTTATTGCGTAGCTTCCGGAAGGCGCAGCTCGGAGTTGACGTGGATTTTCTATAGCATGCCTTGACCATATGCGCCCTGTTGAGTCGAGCACTCCCAACGTTGGATGATGCCGCGCCTTCGGAATTACTGCTTAATCGTTTTATGGAGAGCCTGTCGATAGATTTGAGCCAGGCGGCATGGATAATTAATGCGAGAAAGACCATGATTGTATTCAACTTGGAGGATGTTCTGACGGAGTTCACTTGGAAGAGATTCAAACCTATTAAGCCAAACGAAGGCCAAAGATGCCAGCCGAAAGGAATTACGGCAATCCTCAAGAAATTAACGAAGGAGATGTCGTCCCTCCGAACCGATTACAAAGAACTGTCAAGAGGGGGATTTGTGATCACGAAGAGCCAGAGTGCTTGCAGAGAAATTACCCCGAAACAGCGCAAATGATCAATCAGAGTAACCCTGATGTCGGTCGAATCGGTGTCTGCAGACAAGTTCCACTCGAGAACAACTGATTGTTGTTCACTCCAGACCCATATAGAGATGGGTAATCAGAAAGTACCAGGTTTGTTTGACACATGTGCTGCTAAGTTACGGAATCATGGTGACTGGACGGCGGACACACACGAAACCGATCGATCACGGACCATGGAAGTCGGAGTGACTGAACCAAACGCTTTTGGCCATCCAGTCACCCTGATGCCGTAGCTTCGTTAAACCAATCAAATGACAAATGCCAGTTGACTATGACAAACTCTTACCCATGATTGGTGATGTGTCTAGCTGTGTGATCTGGTTTCTAATGTTACCTATGTAATCTGTAAACGGCTTGAGAAGGAATTAATGAAAAACAATTGTTTCGCCAAACTGTGTTTGTTCTAAATGCTGTGATGGGAATCTTTCACATATGTGCTGCTGTTTATATAGCGGAACCTCAGTCAACCGAGTTATTAGAAGTCTCGAATACGGCAACAAAGACAGTTGACGAACGCCAACCTTAAGTTGACAGCGCAGCAAATCCAAATTTCTCTATTGAGAACACGAAGGACAAGCAAACGTTTGCCAGGCTGCATAACAAAGCGATGAGGAAGTTAAGAATGCCGGTGAAATGGAAACCAAGTGCAATTCTGACAGTGCAGGAAACAGAGTACACGCACCACATCGAAGGCCGCTTTGGTGACCCTAGAGAAGCGAAGTTACTCCCAAGATTGCAAACTTCATGTGAAATGCGGATAAAGGAGACCTTAATGAACATGTTTCAGGAGATGAGTGCCGACAGGTGTGTGTATCAAGGTGAACTCGATAGATGGCGCTGGGACCATGGCCGTACGCCAAAAAGTCGTCAGAAATCAAGCTACTGGTCGGGTTACCAAAACTCCATCATGAAGTCACAAGAAGCTCTCAACCAAATACGGAACCATTCAAATTCTCAGAAGAAACACCTCATTTCCAGCTGCATACCGAGTTCATTTTCGCCTTGGGAGGAATGTTGAGAGATGCTACTCAATTGTGATTAGTAGGGAACACAGCTGGTGCTTTATTTTGACGATCAAACATTGACAAGCTTACCGAAGGC
>UZAN01039587.1:120518-135796 GCA_900618425.1 Echinostoma caproni
CATTTAGCAAGCTATATGTACGGTTGACTGTCTCTTGCTCAATTATGTATTGAGCCATGTACCTTTTCTATGATACGCCACGGTTCTCTTCTCTCCTAAGAATCATAGAAGCTTGGGTGTGTTGGATTAACTTGTTTTAAAAAGTCAATTTTGGAACTAACTATGTGAGTATTTTCTGTCCGTTTGGTGTGCATAGTTGGGTACAATATCTACACTTAATGGACACACCATCCACTTGTGTGCCTCCTTGGAATGTCCCCGCGTTGTTCAAATGGTGATTACTTCGTGAAAATCACCCATCAGCCAATCAAACACAAAACAAACGTAGTATACATTAACGTTGATCCTTCATGCACGGCGCATGCTAAGTATATAAATAAGCAAAGACTCACATCATTGCAAATAAACGAATCTGGAATTCAGTTCAGTTCAGTTCAGTTTGTACAAACCATTAACCATGCACCATCGTGAGCTGGTTTTAGTTACTGTCTTTTGACTGACCATTTGGATGAGCATAAGGAGAAAGGAAAGGTTGAAAGTAGGACCAAGGAGAAAATTTAAGATTTCAGTGGACTAGTGTTGCAGAGAAATTGACAGGATGCATAAACGCCATTTTTTACGACACCCGGCCATATCACTCAGTGTCTCTCACCATCGGGGATGATCATTCCAAGGTCCGCATCCAGGGAGCACAACGGGACCTATATGACGCAAACTCCTGGTCAAGATTTTCATACCCTCATTCAGGTGACATGCGTAAAACCGAACCAATGTAATCTATGGAGGTCGACCATTTTCTCCAGTGGACTAACGCGGGTGTATAAAACTCTGCGCCTAACCTTAGCATTGCTCGTCCCGATGCCCCACCAAATTCGTCCAATGCTGCGTAGACACTGATGCTCAAACACCGACAGTCTATCTTTGTCCTGTTTTCCTAATAGTTACGTTTCTGCTCCATATAGCAGAACTAGTCGAATTACTGTAGCATACATTAAACCCTTCAGAGACAATCGGATATCGCGACGGCGCCACAGATATCTCAAGTTGGCAAGTGCCAATCGAGCCTTCTATATGCGAGCAGACACTTCATTCGTGATGCGTCCACCAGGTGACATGCAGCAGCCTAAATAACAAAAACTTATCCACTCTCTCTAATACTTCAATTATCCATGCATCAATCACTGGTATTACATAATGTCCAGGCTAGCTCATCTTCAACAACTAACCACTGACCGTGCACCTCAACTGAAACTTTAGATTAAATAGTGAAACCACCAAACATGGACACATTTTCTTCTCGCCAGAAATTCACATAGAATGAAATTTTGGATACCATCATTCATAGAGGGTTTCTCATCTTTCAGTGTGTTAAACATTTAGATGTAACAGAAAGGTAAGGTAAACAAGGTGAATTAACAAAAGCCTTCAGGCATTTCGAAACTTCCACCTATTTGGTTAAACGATAAGCAAAACCTGGTGAACTAATCACGACCGAATGTCAACCTCAGACTAGGTGGTTAATTTTAAGAGAGTGTTTTCATTATTATCTGCCTACAGCAAACCATACTGTTCTCGCGGGCGACTGGGTGCAAGAATGATTGATGGCAGGTGAATACCAATAGTGTTCTGGGAACCTGAACGGGTTTTGACGTAACTGCTCATGTTGTGCGGGTCAAGCAGGACCAATATAAAAGGGCACTGAATTGATTCGACATTTTTGATGAACTGATGTTTGCCGTGAGGGCAGGATAATCCAAGATCATATAATAGATCGGAAAAGATTTTCTGAAGGCGAGTCACAGTGAACGTGAGTGTTGTTGGTTGTTGGAAAAATACCAATTCAATCAAATCAATGTGCATCAAACTCTGCTTGTTTTAGTCATTTTATTGTTTATCCGGGGGTGTGATTCTTTACTTGCAACCACTCACGGTATTCGTTGCACAAATTTGAAGGTTGGCATTGGTGCATTCGCTTATGCGACAAACAGTGACGGNCGGTCAGTTATCGGTGTTTCAACGCGATAACGTGACGTGATGCAGGATGATCGTGAATACAAATGAAAAAGTAAACATGTTATCAACACATCAAATGACAACGGTCATTGAATTATTGAGAATAAGAGTAAATTCGCTGACAAAGTTAGTCATATCGTTCATACAAATCTACCTAAAATGATAAAACTCTAACAGTTTGATCAAAACATGCCATTTTGAGCTTGCTCGCAACACCTAATGGTCTCTGTGGTGCGTAGTCTCAGTGCAGTAGCAATAAATGAATGCTGGTGTTACGCCTGTCCCGGCATCCCTGCTGCCTCGTCGCATGCCAGATTGGTTCCACTCGTGAAAGTAATTATCAAGAATGTTGATGAATTGTTTGAAATGGAAATTTCTTCAAAAATTGCAGTCTTCTGTCTTCTTGTCTGACTGGGTAAACATTGATGTCAGAAATGCTGCAACTGAGTCATGATGTCTAAAACAAAAGTAACGAGGCACAGGACATTAAAAACCGAAATAATCATTCCACTCAGATGATCACAAATAGTTGTGTTGAAACGACCATGGTAGTGTTTATTGAATATAATTTATTATAGATGGTTTCAAACCGCAAGCCTGTAATTTTTCAGGCTTTCAGACTACAATCTTAGTCCACGCATGATCCCCCTGTTGGGGAGTCAGCTCATAAGCACCCGAACACCAGTTGCAGTTAGATTTCTAGGAGGGAAGCCAACTAACTATGAAGTTTTGTTAGCACAATGCGAATTTGATGAAAGTACGCCTTTCTGGTTTACTTTCACCGATACGTAAGTCTACATGTCACCACTCAGAAGTGGTGTGTGTTTGGAGTGTGGAGTACGGCAAAATGGAATAAAAATACGAACGTTAGAATTTTGAGTGACGGGGCAGTGTTGAATTGTTTGAACGAAAAGCAGAAATATCGCACCAATCCCAGCACAGTTGTTTAAACCAGCACATCTGTTCATCGTTGCTTTTTCATGCTCAGTGAATACGCTGGCCTACATTCACTATTCACTGTACGGCTCAGTTACTGTGGCTATATTCTTTCCGTTGATGCGCAGGCAGGTCGGTGCATGCGGCTGCGGGGGGGCATATCAGTTTCGATGATAAACTGCCACACGCTCGACGGTATCACAGGTCGTCTAGTTCGTACGTCCCGTAAATCTTTCTTCCTACAACAAGCGTACCTGTTTTCCGAGAGCGAGATAGAGATAGACAGCAAAACGGAATAAGATAATCCTGATCTTTACCGGTCATCGTGAATGACATGACAAAGTGCTCCGCTCATAGAATGCGTGGTTCCGAGATCTATCATTTGTTTTTCTTGCGGGGTTGTTTTCTAAATAAATTCATACTGAAGCGTTTTATCTCGATCCGAATTTAATGGGATACTACTGTGTTGGAGTATATTGAAGTGTTGACCCGACAACCATAAGTAGAGTATTATTTGTACGCTGTTGAGGATGCGGAAAACTCATTTCATTCTGATGATCTGTGGATAAACCAGAAAACACATGTAGATAGCATTGATTTTGTTCAAGAATGCGGACTACCCCCTGGGATATTCTATTGCACGCCATTTTGAATCGTGAAACACAGACACTTTCGTGTTAAAGGGAGAGTTTAAACTGAGTACAAATGAAACGTGATCATTGTAATAGGAAGTGAGAACACAGATCATAGTGACTAATCACAGTTTGAAAAGTGCTATGATCCGAACGGAGTGCGGGACGAGTGTGGTGGGAAGGGCAGAGTACCAGCAAAAATACCGGATGTGTAATAAAAACAATTTGTACTCGTAATTGTAGTTATGTAACATCTTCAAATTCGTTGGTGAGGATTTCAGTCATAGAAAGGTATTTTTACTGGCCACCTAAAGGGCGGTGGTGGCCCGATGGTGACGTCACCAATTGTCACCCCAGAGGAATTGTCCGAGTCTCACCACCACCGCCTATGTTTCCCTATTATGTATATGGCAGTCTTTTGATTGACCGCTTACCCCTTCCTGAAAATTGCATCTTTTTATACTCAATAAAAGGAAGTAAAAAAAATACAATGAAATAAAAGAAGAGAAACGTAAAGTTGGTCCGTGGGAAGAATTAGAATTAAAACTAGTTCACAGTCTGACATAATGGCTTAACTTGTTTCCGTTGACCGATGTGCGCATCGGACACGCGATAACTTGGAATTCCCGTATACATGAAGTAATGCAAATGGGGAACGATTCATAGTGTAAGGACGTGGATGTGAAGGATGAGCATGCCTTTGTTTCAGACCTTAAAAGAAAAATAAACAGCAAGACGTCAAATGTAAGTTGTTCATTGATGGCAATGCCAGAGTTGCAGCTTGTCATTGACTGGCCGCGACGTAAACCCGTGATTTTCTATTTGAACAGTCACAACAGAAATGAAGGGGACGGAGAGAGGGGTACACGCGGGGCGAAGAGAACAACTCGATAGCAGACAAAAGTGGAAATGCCAAGCGGTGAAACGTGAAACTGTTTGAGTTTGTGAATGCGAATGGACAGACGACGCCGTTTGCTCAAACACGTTTCTATTTAAGAATAGCATCAAAGATCTCCGTCCAAATTTACCCAGAGATATTTAACTGATTTCGGCCTGCGACAGTCAGTGGAATGAAAGGTAGGCTGGAAATTATGAACGCGACCGAGTGAAGTCACGCTCAGGACATTTCAACAGACTGGGATGTGGTCCATAGATTTTGTACATATATATGTTTTGGAAAGGCTGATAGGAAGATACTATGAACCGCACTCTGCTGAAACCGGTAGACAAGAAACGAAATAATCCGCTTGTACGGAAAGACAAGCAGAAGGGTCATTCGGGGTAGACTGCATTGAATGAGAGTAAACGATTCAGTATGCTTTCAGGGTTAATGGGTGGACATGAAGTTGGTCACTAATGGTGCTTAGCGAAATGCTGGGTTTTCATTGATAGTTATCCCTTCAGAAAATCCTCAGACCTGTCATTTTTGGGACACAGCAGAAACGTTCAACTTTTGTGCGTCTAAGAATAATTTATGCAAAACCTTAAGCTCCCGTAGTCAGAGTATCAAAAGCCACCTGTCCTGAAACTTCCGAATAAAGGATAATGGACTGTTGAAAAGTCACACTGAAAGTGGGGGAAAACTATGATGATGATGGGGATGCAAAGATCGTTTGCTAAAACCGCAGGTCTGTAAGTTTAGTCTAACTTAACAACTAATTCAATATTTTTTATGAAATAGACGAATGAATATTGACGAAAATCGTCAAAAAATAACAAAGATATCCATGCCTGTCCACTCAATCCCAAATTTCACTGTTGAAAGCACTTTTGTCTATTTTCTAAAATTAAATTAAATTCGGAAAAAAACTTAACTTTCAAACCTATCTGATAGTGTGCAACATTTGCCCTGGACAGCACTTGAAATCTTGAGAAGTAAATCACGTGACTGGTAATTGTTTTTGATGCTTGATCGTGATCCATGGTACTCCCCCCAGTACTGCAAATTTAACTTAACCAAGCTGTCCTGTAGAGGTAATTGATTAACCTTTTGAATTAATTAGTTTGTTTAAATCATTGCTTTTTTAAACAAAAATTAACCTTTTTAGTTTTACTTGATTTAGGATATTCGTTATCACAGTAACCGAATGACGGCAATTTGACTAGAAAGGAGCTTTGCTTTAATGTTCTCGAATTCCTGAAAACAGCGTGAACTTAACAAATGATATGCTGCTCAAATAATAGTGTTTACAACAAAGAAAGATAATTTTGTTTACACAACAATTCAACCTTTCTCTCATAGAATTTAATGGTTGGCAAATGTTATTCCAGGTTTCAAAGTGCACTTGTTCTGCACCATGCGGATTAATTGTTAACATAACCACCATTTCATTGGAAAACTGTTGAAATTTGTCAAAAAATTGTAAAGCAATTGTGAACAGTGCTCGTATGTGCACAAAGAATCGATCCTTATTACGAAGAATCCTTATTCTGAAGCACGCGATACATGAAGACAAAGTTCACGGTCTTACTGACCAAGAGAACACACTCTGTCAGTGCGGTAACTAAAAAACCCATCAGCGTTCTACTGATACTACTATTTTTCGTCACTGTGTTCTTGCGGCCAAGGAACGTGATAATCGAGCTTCCGAATTATTAGATTCCTCGAGTAGTGTGTCTTCGGGTTTTGAACCATACACCACTCGTGTTAGAGAACTGTGGTAGCGCTATATTATTCCGAGTCCTTCCGGCTATTCAGATATGATCTCCTAAAATTCCCCGTAAGCTGCTCGTTTCCGAAGGGGAAAATAAGCAACACGTTCACTGGCACTTCGAAGAGACGATTCACCAACTAGTCGGGTTATTCATTCAGGCTGAAGCAGTTCTCAGTGTGACTGGTAAAGTACCTGGTGAAACCGGAACGGTGATCGATTCGGAGAACGAGTCAGTTTGCGGCAAGATGAGAGAGAGGGTATAGGCAATCGAAATCGAATAATTCGATTTTCCCTTTTGATATGATTAGTGGTTTAAGCATTGGTTTTACTATGTTCGATCGCTAAAATTTGACTCTCATATCATACCTAGGGTTTCAGCATACAAAAAGACGAAACTTTTGCGATCGGCTTTTCACAGGGTATTCAAAGGCTTGAAACTACTTCGTTCCAATTGTAAATGGCAGTTTTGAATTTCACGCATCGTACTACTTCATTTGTGAGTATATCGTTGGAAGTACATCTATTTCAGAATCACAAGCATACAGTAATCAGAATTAAACAAATTAAGCTATGTTGACTGATTTGTCACATAATCTTGCGTTTAATCCCAGCCATCAAAATTCTAAAACCTATGATCACACAGTTATATACCGTAAAATCACACTGTTTGCCGAGAAAGGCCAGATGCCTCTCCCCAACGAACTCATTCAATTAGTTATTTTGACCAACACCAGATTCAACGGTGAAACTAAATCCTGGACAATTGTACTACTTGATCACCGCAAGAGTTATTGAAACACTTTTAAGATGTCCTCTCATTACTAGAGGCACTTGTCTCTCAGAAAACTCTTGTGATCGAATTTTTAAATCTCTTGTGCTTTGATCCACTTCTCACCGAAGTGGTTCTAAATCAGATAACTCACCGAGCGCCTTGGAATGATCACGTGTTACCCCAAACCCGGTTAGCATTTAGAAATATTAGGCAATAAACATTACCCAAACAGCTGATTACATTTTCTGTGAACTTGACATTTGCGTTCACTTTCCATCTCCTTTATGTGTACAATAAGAAAGGTCGTCAGTTGAATACTTCCAAAAAAGAGGACACGTTTTTGCACAGTTAACACAATGTAAAATGTTACAGTCGTACATTTTTATCATAAAGCACATTTGTTTGACCTTCGTTTACAATGGAACTGTTCGTTTGATTACCTGTGAAGGTGTGTCATGTGATCATTCGACACGAGGCACCCCCAGTTGGTACATTCACGTTTATGTTCAGTGAATCCAATATATATATATATATATTACACTTGACAAAATATTAAAAATTGGTTCTCGTATCTCGGGTGAACAGGTGAAATGGAATATGCTCCACTTATCAGGTTATTCGCACTCACGAGGAAGGTTTACGTTCTGTTTTTGCGAAATAAAAATGATTCTCTTACAATGCTATCAATGACAGTGAATAGCACTCATCATTTAAACAGTTATTTTGTGGTTTCACTAGCGATTATTCGACGTAGACACCATTGCCTCCATTGGAGCTCTGCTGCGTGCACTTGGAGGTTGTGCAATCTATACTTCTCCTCACGGAATAAATACCCAGCTATTCCAGAGGATCACAATGTGACTCTGGGGGATATCTTTAGCAGGCAGAAGAAATCCCAAGCTGCACAGAGGTAACTACCTAAATAGTCGTGCCTATCCAAAAACTGCTTTTTGCAGTTGAACAAATGGAATAATGATAATTAGGATCTGAATGAACTTGATCTTGTACAAGTTTGCGTACACCACAGTCAAAAATGTAGGCTGTAGTTGGATGTAGCAGTGTACCCATTCGTCGGAGTAGAGCGGCAGATGAATTATTATGCGTTCAGTGCGAGATCAGACACCGCACATCATACTGCCCGTTGTGCGATTATACTGAAATGGTTTATGGTATAACTTAATAGCCCACTTCAGTGGTATTTTGACCCTGCTCTGTTGCTGGAAGATCACTAACTGGCTTACAGAACACGTCAAATCACTGACAGTATGACAATGCACAACCAGAGATACAACCTATCAACTTTCATCAGATAAATTGACGGTCATCACGTGATTCCTGTATGCTTCTTTTTCATGTCCGCTATGAATACATAATGCACACAATTAAAAAACAAATCGTATAAACCGTTCTATTTTTCAGTTCATCAGTTTTCCGAGGAGAAAAGTTGTTCTCGCGGTACGATCGATCCAGAGGGAAGCAAATTGTGAAATGTTGGAACTTGTTATTTCAATTTTACAACTTGAAGATATGAGATTCGTTTCACAGTAGTTGGAGATATTTTCCAGGAATCATTTACCAGTTCGACTGCTTTGTCACCTGTACTGAAAGTATCTAGCCGAAAACAAGCCTTGAGTAAGAATAATATACCCCTTTAATGAGGGTTTTACAGTGATGTCACTTGATCGAGGAACTTGATTTAAATTGCAAATGTGATGAACATGATAGATTGTCCTATTACGCAACAGTTTCGTGTTCAACCTCAGCCTATTTTCATCTTGCAATAATAGCAGTTATGCTCCAGACGCCATTGGTAAATGGGTGCAAATAACCACACGCTTAGTTCTCCGTGGCTGTAAAAGAAAGCAGATTTGTAAACGGTGAAGAAGATGGATATGCAACACTTAAGGTTGATGACTTGGCTGATATCGAAAACGATTAGGCCGATTCACTACCAATGACTATTCTGTTTCCACTCAACCTTGCTCATCGACATCCGTAAATTTCACATTTTTAATATGAGTGTTTTTGCCAAAGCAGAGGCGAAAGATTATGCCGAGTGTTCCTTGATTATGTGCTTTAAGTTTTCTTTCAGTTGCTCCATTTTATAGCGATATGCAGCGTAGCAACGTATTTAAACTTCAGTTAATGAACATGTGATAATTTTGTACAAAAGGCCACATTTGTTCGAGCGATTTTTATTTTATGGATGGGAGCTTACTCTTTTGATCCTGGTCAGCATTTGTTTCTCTTGACTGAAATCGATTAATTGGAAGTTTAAAAAAACAGAAGTAATAAATTGATTATTATTAAATGAAAACTGGAACTTCATAGATTCAGCATGGATTCAGCATCACATCCATCTTGTTGGGCCTCTGTCCAGTAATCGTGACAGCAATATGAGCTGCACATCAGACGTCGATGATTTGGGGATGTGTGATCAAACACAACCAGCTTCCATTAAGCGATCGAAATCACTGACATACAGCTTAACCAGAAGCTCTAAACACCGCTGACATTTCCTATTATGTCTTACTCCACAACATTCACCCGTTCACAGATCTGTCTGATCAACTAGTTTCTTTTTAAGATAGTAGTTATATCAAACTGTCGGATAAAGGGGCGTTTGGATCACAAGCTTCCACGTCGGAATTAATTTTTATTATGCCGGTTGCATTCGAATTGAAAGATTATAAGATCAAAAAGGACTACATCTGTTGGAGCAAAGTTGAGAGGAATATAGTCCAATCACATCGATTTACGACCCACATTGTTACGACACTTGTGAACGTGTCCACAATAAGAGATATGTCACTGCCCGATCTACACTGATTGGTAGAATAAATATTTTTCACTGATTCCGTAACCGCTTCGTTCTGTCCTTGAATTGTATCCAATATTAGGGAGCTATCTGGGTTTGATTAATCTCTCCAATGTTCCGTCATATTCTACAGTCACCGTCTAATATTGATCCTTAAATGTTCCTTTGTTCGACTCATGATTTACGATTTGTTTGTTTGTTTGCTTGTTTACAGAACAGTTAAACAATAACTTATTTCGATATGTAGTGCTAAACATTTCCAACACCTTGACATACACAGATGTTCATTATATCTCACGCACAATATCAAATCAGTTTGATAGTGTTATACCGCCTCATCCGATCCACAAACACGGTCACGCGGTGGCCCGGTCAATTCAACTGGAATGTCCAGATCACGTGATCAACCGCATAACACATTGCCGCCATCATACGGTGGCTATTCCCGTGTCGCTCACCGTCTGTCATCGTTTCGTTCCCACCCATTCCATCCATCTGTTCAGTGCCATAGTACAGGCATACCAGCGCGGTGCAACTTCGAGTTGTTTTCTCTCCCTCTCTCTCTTCGCGCGCGCGGGCGCACGTATATGTTCCCTATCGCATCTGAATTGAATTAGGTCGAAATTCAGGTCATGGCAGTTTGTTCCTCATGGCCCAGTGACCGCTGGTTGGACGTAACCACATAATCGCTTGTCGTTGTTATTGCTATTGCCACCATTTGGAACTGGCTGAGCGCAATACTTGAATTGGATTTTGAGATGCGCGAAGGTAACGGACCATAGTTCAGGTCATATGAGGGGTACACTTTTCAATTTGAATAAAAACTTTTCTCATATAACTGCATAATATGCAGTATACCAAACTTGCCAGACCTTTTTCATAGGGTAGATAGGAAACGTTTATGGCGAATAATCAGCTCCGCTGCAATCGACTAAAAGAAACTGACAAAAATAGGAAAATTTATTCAAATAAGACGCCGACAACCGGGTCTGTTCACGAATTGCATCATAGTAAAAACTGGGAAGTGTACATTCAATTCAGGATTATTAATGGAGGGGCAACTCAAACAGGCGACTGTGCCAAGAAAGAAACTATAAAAACAAACGGAGCGCCAAGGATCACATTTAAATGACTGCCAATCGGAATGATAAAATGAAACTTTATTAAAACATCAACTGTGTCGATTGTGTAAGGCAGGGAATAAAACGTGATGAGTGCTTTAAATTCATATGAGTCAGTTCGCTCTGGGCATTCTAGGACCGACTGTAGTGTACACGAAGTCCCTTGACCACAGCTCCCAAAGTCGATCAGCTAACTACCACAAGGTTTTCGGTCCTGTATGTTGAAAGGCTTCATGGGAAATGTGTTTGGCTTATATTTTTTCTTCTCAGTATTCGTGGATCGTACACTGCTGTTTATTTTGTTTCAATCAATTTTATTCAATATATGCTTTTTCCTTGGTCGCAACCAAAACGTTATCAGAAACGCGATGCATTGTGCCATTCAAATTCTCTCATATACACATCCATTTTGGAATATCAGTCTCACTGAGCAAGGTATTGCTGATTAATTTTTCCTGTTATCAACAAACCCATAGATACTATGCAGTTATCCCATGCCAAGTAAACTTCAAAGTGGAAGCGATTTGGTCGATCATTATACCTTTTCAATTTATCAATTTAAGATGTCCGAATATGCACAGACAGACAGGCAGTGATAGAACACCGATTCTCCCATGATCAAATCTGCAAATTATCGCCTTTTAGCTCCCATGACNNNNATTCTCGTCGTTTAACTCCTCCTTGACGTGATTGTTGTTGTAGCCTTGAACAAATTAACTGTTTACACTCGTTTTGCACAAAATTTGTGTAATGCAATTTGAATGAATTTCTCGCGGTGCACATCATCCCCACACGGAACCCGAATACACTGCCGAAGCGATCGTTATGGTGAAGGTAAAAGGGGTTATTTTACCGGATTTTTTCCTTTTTGTTCAACCAAGTAAGAAAAGTTTTTTATCGTGCGTATCGTCCAACACAATTTTCGGATTTTCCGACATTGAAAACAAACAACTAAACGTGAAAAGTACATCCCTTCCATAAGGTATTATTTTTAAAAATCAATCAGAAAGTTCCTTGTTCGTTTGGAAATGATTATGATTGTTCTATCTTTTGGGATTTCATAAAGATAAAAATAGACGGATATGGAGAAGAACGCATGTGCTATTCCACTGCGAACCTCATGCGTCCACCCACTTTAGCAATCGGGATAGACGCTAACAGCGAATGGCAATCAAGAACGAACCTCTTCATCGTTCTTATAAGCTTGTACCAAAATCTGCAGCCACCGAGACCCCAGAAAAAGGTCACAGAAGTAGGATTAATGTGTTGGAAGAATTAAAAAATATACTCCAAGAACCGTCATTGGTTTCACAAGATCCTCACCAGTCATCTGCATTTATACTCTTCGTCAAAACGCTTCTGTTTTTTTAATTTGCACATTTTCTGGTTGATGGATACTACTGGCCCGTTGTCTTATGCACAGAAAATGCAAGAAACTATCTCGGAGGTTTAGAACACCACAGTTCATCACCCTGGAGGTTTTGAAATATTTTAGAATGATTAAAGGTCGAAGAATGGTAGACAACCTCTTAGCAGTCGACGAAAACATTTGCGCATATTCGGATGATTCTATAATTACCGTCAGAAAGAAAAGCGAGCATTTGGAAATATTTAATCGCACCATGCAGCATGCGCATCAGGCAGAGAAGTACATTGATTGCCTGGATTAGCGAGTGAATAACTCTACCGGTTACAGGATTTAATCGGTATTATCAAACGAATTTATCTGCTCCGGGTAGCACGTCAAAACTACCATTTTGGGAGGTAATTTACATCCAGCACTGTCGTTTTGTGCCCAACTTATCTGTCACAACAACCTGCAATTTTTACCCTGTTGTTGCTTCGTTGTATGTGGTGGATCGAGGTGAAAGGAACCTTCGTAACGGCTGAACATCTACTAATTCCACCAACTTACGGGAACGGTGTAATACCTAAGAATTCAGCACTGTGTCTCAATGTGAATAAAAATGCGGAATCTGCTGCACATCTCCATCTTACAGCATTTGCATCTAGCGCTTTTTCAAGCCATTAAAAGAATCTCCTGACCAGAAAAGACGAATCACAAGTCGTTGACGTCGTTATCACCATAATCTGTTGGATAAAACTTTCCAGCTACATGCTATACGTAAGAGGTTGTTTTCATTTCTAGGCGCCCGAGAAGGAATACAACAGAAAAACCAGCACAGAACAGTGTGATAAATTATTTATTGATGTGACTCAGATTACCGAAACCAAACAACCCCAGAAGAGAAATAGAAGTGTCTGACATTAAATTTTTTCCTGCATCGAAATCCATCTATTCGTGCAAAGCCTTCACAAAATCAACCTCCTATTTCAATCAAGCTGCTCAAAATACGTCAAAACAAAACAGTGGCTGTTGGGCCTTAAAGTATTAGTGGATAGTTACTCTAAAAAGAGGTAAATTTCCCTTTTTCCTAAGTCCTCCAAGGATAATTCGTGGGTGCATTGGAGCACGGATCACAGGGGTTCAACTGTGCGAGAAAAAGTCCGGTGGTCCTCACCTACGTGTTTTCTGTTCAGCTGCATTTTTCGATCATAATTTACAATGAGCTCAAACGAACAAAAGAAATCTCCGATTTGGGGCACAGTAGTATTAAAGCCCTCACTCAATGAAGAAAACTGTGGAATAAAAGAAGCAAACGGAAGAAATCGATGAATTCTTCTGAGGTTTTTGCATATGCTACTTGCATTTTTTTGGGGGGACAGGGAGGGCGGGGGGGGGAATCGCTGTGAAAAGTTTTCAAAATAAGTTGCAATCGTAGGAAAAGAAAAAAGAGCAGTCATAATTGTTATTGTTAAATTTACATTCGCTGTTTGAATAAAGGACGAACAAGCTATTTTATATTTCGACTTTCGGTGGAGAACAGTCATTTTAAACTAATCGATTTACAGACATGTTAGTTTGAAACATATTTTTGCCCTAATAAGTCAGGCTAAGAATAATGTATCAAAAATAAACCAATTCATATTCCAGTTTGATATTGGAATATATTGGCCAATCCTGATGAAACCTAAGTTATCAAAAAAGTCTCACTAAAAATCACATTTTTTTCACGCTAACCTACTAATTGGTGAACCGAATAAACTGGTGCGCACCATGTTTATCGATTTGATCTGAACGCAAATTTCCTAAGGAAAGCAGTTGTCCTTGCTCAACCACATTCATCAGTAACAGATTGTGTTCACTATCCATTGATACGAAACAATGCAAATTTGCAATCACAATCCCCCTTTTGTGTATGCAAAGAAATCATTTGTGAAATCGTTATTTCACACAAAGTCTTCCATCCATCCCAATCCTCGTTAAAATACGGACATAAAAGACATTATCAATATATTTTCAAGTTTATTTATTTGTTATTAATTAATTAATTGTATTTACTATCAAAGCTAGCTTGTACTTCATCAGAGTGATATAAATGAAGTTAAGTTTTCTTTAAAGTATCTTCAAATCTTGTTCTATCCCCTTTGAATTCTGAGAGGAGGCATTATACCGATGTACTAAAAACACTGTTTTTAAAGTTGTAGTAGCCAAACACCAACAAATTGATGACCTCTTCGTGAGCAGTTTCTTAGACTCCCGACCAGCAGATCTATTTTTAGCTATGATTGAGCAAAAGGCTGCCGCTAATATTTTCCAGTCCACCTTGTATAAACGTTATATGGACGATATCTTTATCCCTATAGAGTGGTAACATTTCAAAACTATTTTCAAAGAATTCAGTTGTGCCAATCCACATTTTTACCGTATTGCATAAAGCATAAACTAACAGTTTCTTGGCATTTTTGGATTTTGAATTCCAAGGCGCTTTGGTGATACATAAATGCATTCTGTTCACCGAAAAGCAAACTCCAGTGATCATTATCTATAGTTATCCAGCTTCTCTCTCTGGCTTGCAAGCGTGGACTAAAAACTGTGCTCCATGGAACCAAAAAACTCTTCACCAGACACAGTGCCAGAAGAAGTACAGTTCCTAAGGGAAACATTGCTACGAAACGGTCGATCTGAAAAATTTATGGATACATATAGTGAACAATCTAAGAAAGGTAAACCAACTTCACCGATTGCCCAAACTGCCGTCGGGGTTGAATTATCGTTCAAGGACGACCGAATTATGAGTAATGTGCGCCAAATGTCAAAGTCGGCGTTGAACCGCACATTCCCAGCAGCTCAATTTCAACTTATTGCCTCTGCCCGTGGAATGGATTTGGACAAACCTAACCATAGTTGGCAACCCAGTTTCGTCTCAGAGATCCTCCGAAAGTTTCGTTATTGTCAGGCGTGGTTGTTTCGGGTTGGGGCTGGTCAAC
>UZAN01039588.1:12918-52804 GCA_900618425.1 Echinostoma caproni
GAAAAACCGTGTCAATGACGGTAATCATGGGACCGAGAAGTAATGATACGCATATGAGTATGTGGTTATACATTGCGAGTTAAGGTTAGGTCTGTGACAAGGAGAATGAAAAGCTCTACGGTCAAGGATGATCGAGGATTCAGCCCGAATCTGTCACAGATAAACCCGCAATGTTCAAAAAGCTGTACTTGTGACTTAGGAAGTTAGGAAGAGGCAAAATCCAATTTGCGCAGAAGGGGTGAGATTATTTTCTCGAGGCCCCCAATTCACGTATATTCTTATGGAAGAGAGCACTGTAAAAGAGAAGAAAATTGGAGGCCGAACAGGACGGCAGAAATGTGTAAAAACGTTAGCTGATCAAAATCCAATTTGGGCGTACAAGTTGTACAAGTTTGCTAGATACATAGATGAAAGCGGTTTTCGTGGAACTGTGAGTGACTTAATGTTTCCCTCCTAGTAGCAATCTTACTCAGATGTGAAATGAACGAAGCACAAGCAGACAAATGATTGCAAGCAACGGGGAGATAGGAATAACGAAAAGTGTTTGTAGCGGAGAACAACGTAAGCTGATTTCGTCGGCAAAAGCCTGGATACGGTTAGAGCTAAAATATAGTCAGCGAAGACAAGGAAAACGGATTGTGCATCAAGGAAACTTCTGAAAATCCGCAGTAACAGCTGTCAAAATAATTCCTTCAACTTTTACCTGTGTCCATAGATAACGGAGGAAACGTGAAAATCATATGATAAAATAAGTGGTTGGTTTGTTCAGCCACCAGTTGTGCTAAATTCGGTTGGATGCCACTGATACAATACAGAAGACCTTACATCGCTTATCGTTGTGATCAATGGGACAGATTAGCTGTGCAATTTCCAGGCCAACAGGCAACCAATGATGAGTGACGATAGAAGACACGCTCGTGTCAACTGAAATGTTTTTTAAGATTTGCAATCAATGATTTTGAGTCCTTAGAGAGAAATTGTATGAAGACAATGAGGCGGTAATACTAGAACAACAAGGCACATTTTGCCTAGAGGTGTGAAAGATGTGAACAGGTGAACTAAGAAAAAAGTAGGGAAGAAATTAGGATTGAGTTCAATTGTGGTATACCATTCTTGGACGTGATGAATGGGTTGTCATTTAGCTTGTGTGGCTTGAATATACCCAGCAAATACAATGCCACGCGGATATCTCTAGTTGTAATTTGGGTTCAGAATGTGCGACCAATTTACGGTGAAGAGCCAAAACCGAATGAGGTGCCACATGAAGCACTATTGGTCAGTTTGTGGGCCTTATAGGACAAATTTTTACTTGACTTTCTAGATGGCCGCTTATTCTGGCTTACAAATAGCTCAGGTCAAAGGAGGAATTCCAAATTCAGAAGTTGTTTCCGGGCTTATAATCGTAAGGAATAAACATGTGCATGCTTTGAAAAATATCATTCCTAAACTTCACAGTAAACTGCATGAGTACAGGGGCAAAGCAGAATTGCTTCTCTATTTAGATGCTTCAACTCTGTGGAAACTACATCGATCGGCAGATAGACGACCCCAGCTGGTTTACAAAATGATGCTCACAGTGGAAAAATTTTCATTTGAAGCTGCGTGTAGTACATGCACAGTTTTCAAGGGATTTTATTTAACAGCAATAATTGGGAATAAAGAAACAATAATCAAACGTTTACAGGTAGGAATAAGGATTTGATAAAAACTAACTGTTGATAAGCAAAACAGAAAAATGTATCTCGTCTCAAATCGATCATGTTTCTTCAATCCGCGTAGTTCGGATGGTAAATGAAGCCTCTTTCTACAGGTGTGTCTATTCATGATAAATTGCTCGGCAATTTACAAACATCTCTGCAGATTGCGTAGTGATGATAGAACGATCACAGGAAAATGGGATTCCGAAGCTAGCGGACAGAAATGCCGGTAAATCAAATTCACATCGGAATGCATCCAATATCATCTAGTTTCCTTGTCAGAAACGAGAACGATTGAGGAACAGCGTCATTCAGACACGGAATACCACCGGCAATTAATAAAACTCTGTGCTAAGGAGTTGATCTTTCAGATGACAAGTTGACTAGCTTCTGATTGCCAAGGCAGACCTCAGGATTTCGGGGAATATTAATTTGTCCCAGTTTGGTTCAGAGACTCCGTTCTCCGAAAACTAAACAGGCAGCTCACAGCAACTGGAAGAAACTTCCTCATCTTTATCCAATATGTCGTGGATTTCGACTTCACCATTATCTTACCATGAAACAATACCAATTTAGGTGTGGTTCGACTAAACATCGCTTAGTTCGGGATAGTTTGAAAAATATTGCATGCTTGCTGGGTGAAATAATTTCACAAAATGCGTGATTCCATGTCCACGTATCTCCAAAAAGCCAGTGAGTAAGCAAGCTAAGTGGAGATAGAATCACATCCAGTTTTCCGTCAATCTCATTTGCAGCTCACAAAGTTTTGATTCACTTATTTGAGCACGTGTTGGTGCGATACAGTCTGTCGCATCTTAGAACAAGATATCAGTTCCGAACATTGATTTATGATGTCCAGACAAACGCACGGTTTCCGGCCAGATCTCATTTGTGATCCGAGTTCGCAGTCCTTTTGAGGGCCTGAGCAGAGCACAATGATTAATAATTATGGGTTATGCCCGGTTAATCTTAACCACTTGACCAAAAGAGGCTTGTTTTGCGCAATAAATTCATATTCCCTGTTACATCTGATCTGTTCTATTTGAACTGTTTGAGACTGAGTGAATCACGTCACATGCTAAAAGTTTAAACTTTTCCTCAGACACATTTTACCCTGCTTTCTTTAGCGTTTGCGAACTGAGACAGAAGTCATCTAATTATGGTAAACGTATGATTAGGAAAGCAATTATCTGTAGAAATAAAAGTAAGTGAAGAAGAAAACATTGCAAGCTAGCCTGATTTAGTTATGATATCATTTCACTTCATTTCAGCTGCTGCAAACTGAAGAATACAAAATAATAGGTAGTTGATGCACAAAGAACCGAATATCTGCTCATGTTACCACATCATTACACTTTTGGTTACGGATGCAGTCTCCGAATAACTGTTCAAAATGATTGTGCCTATCTCAACGTGCACTGACACGCTTGGATCTTATTCTAAGTTTGACTTATTCCGAATGATCTTAGTATAGCAATGAACTGTTCGCCCAGAAAAAGATTGATGACAGTCTTCGAAAAATATGCTAAATTGCAACCGTTATTTGATTGTTCCCCGGAATCTTTGAGGAGCTACACGAAAACAAAGTGTTTCATTTTTCAGGTTGTAAAATTTTGGCACTGATTCGGGGGTGTTCCATCGGAAAATCAGATTTTCTATTTTGTTGCAACCTGGTCACATCAGTTTGTTGAAACACACGACGATAAGGGAAAATTATGAGTAGAGAAAGGCCTTGAATTTCAAAGAGTACGATACTATCTATATTTTATTCCAAATCTGATGTGACTATTCCTAAGTATCGATTAGATAACAGTTCACTTCTCCGATGAATTATGCAAAAACAGGTGTCAGACTTTATGTACGGCAGTACTGTCGAATTATCGGCTAGAGTGTCAACGGAAATAAAGCATCAATACGTCCTGTATAAAATGAACTGCAGTGGATCTTACTGTGATCCTACTATATAGGATTTTCCAACAGCCCAGACATCCATGTAGATCTCTTTTGGTTCTATCAACCAATAGCCATCTCAAAGGGCATCCAGGGAAGTTGACACTCCAAAAGAACCGTCTCGACTACAGACGCCATTCGCTATTTGCAATCCATGTGCGGCACATGGAACTCTCTACCGTCTGACATGGTCTGTGCGTCAACATTAGTATCTTTCAAGCGTCAGCTTGATGATACTCTGGCAAACATTATGCTCCAACACCCAACCACAAAATATATTATTTTATGCCCGTCAAAAACATTGTATTGCTATTTTATTTACAGAGACCAACTGTGATCTTGTGAATCGTGTTCCGAACCAACGTGTAAACACCCTATGGGATTTGATAAACGAAGTATTTATCAGTTTTGTCCCATAATAATAATTTAAAATTTGGATTATTTATGTTCCTTGTTCAATTGATTCTGTGGTACACAGTTGATTTTTCGTTTTCTACTAATGATTTGTAATTGGCCGAACGTCAAGGACCGTTTCTAGGAAGCCGTAATCCTGTTCAGCTTAGCCCAACTCAGTGACTATTGAGTCAACCAAAAATGAGATTCGTTAAATTTTACAGCAAATTCTAATTCACATTTTCCAGTTTAACTTCTTTTTTGGATGCATAATGATACAGTTATCATGAAAAGTGAAACCTAAAAAAGGACAGGCTGACATACTACACAAACAACGACGAGTCAGGCGGTCGCGGTAGATTTTCAAACACATTTGGTGACGTTAGCAATGGGGCAGTGTCACTCAGATCACTCTAACTCAACTGCCGAAGAGCCCTGAATTAGCACAAATCATGGTGTAATTGAGTCACCCATGAACTCTCCGTATCAAAATGTGCTTGAGTAGAGGCCATTCGGGAAATACAAGCGATTCGGATGAAGAATCCTGGTGTCATGAATCCGGAAAAGAAAAAGAAATCCTGCATTTCCTGCCTTACTGTATTCTATCTAGTACATACTTTTACAGGAAACGCCTGGAACCCTAAACTATAAAAGAAGGATATGATCCGTCGATCGGCGAAATCGGGCAAGTCGTTTCAAAGCCCCGAACACTACACACTTATCAACTCCTTACTGCGTTTTTTACTTCCACGCACAGAAACAGCGCCATTCCATGCAATGTTCAGCTTTTCAATAATGGTAGAACAATCCTCACACACCACAGGAATATAATCGTGCACCAAATCTATCTTTTTGTGATATCATTAAATCCGCTGAAAGTCGCTGAATGTGTACTCTTTATTTGTATGGAGCGTTTCTTGATTTAACTTGTTTTTTTTTGGTTAAAATAGATGAACAATTAAGTCCTCTTCTACCACAAGTCAGAACGTTTTGATTTCCATTCCGGAAATCGATCATGAGGTAAGTAACGAAATAGGGCATGGATCAATGAAATATAGTCAACGTGGTCACGTGCATACGATGTTCATTCATAATTAAGCAAGCGATTTTATTTGTTCCAATTGATCAATCGTTTTTCTTATCGTTTTTTTATTCACCTATCCAGTTTTGCATTTGTTATGTTCATTAGGTTTGACATGTGAGTCTTAGTCATGCCGTTTCCCACTTCATAGATAGCAACTAAATTGAAACGTTTTGTATTAAGATTCCCTGACCTTAGACAACATAGTTTTTTCACTTTGATTTCATGGCTGTGTTGCGGCAACCGTGCAAATTGCACAGGGAAATTCTCCAGAGCACCGCAAGTGTTATTCAGACCAAATATTGTAAATAGAATTTTATTTATTTATTTTTAGGTATGATAATGATATCGCCATTTCTGTTTCCTCATCTAACCAACGAGGACTGAGTAGATATAAAGCAAACTTACCCCATCTCTTTGTATTCAACTTTATCCGGTCTTAAACGAAATCCCAAAATATACCCTGAAGAGATTTTTACTTTGAACCGTTCCCCATCTCCCTCCGTCAATGTACAGATTCAGAGAATGCCGATAAGCAAGATCAGCGATGTTATGTACTTAGATGTCACATTTGAAAGTAACCTTCGATGATCTTTACATATCCGAATTCTTTCCCTTCAAATAAGAAGACAGCTTGACTTCTCTTCTGATATGTTGAGCGGTGTTGGCCCGGTGGTAATGTCACCAAATTATCACCCCGGAAGACGAGTTTTCGAATCTGATCACCACCGCCTGGCTTTCCCCATTTAGGTGTGTTGTATGAAAGTCCTTTGCTTAGCCGCTTTTCCTCTTCCGGAAAATTGTATCATTGTGTATTCAATAATCGGAGGTAAAAATGAAAAAAAAGAAAATATTGTGTTCTCCCTTTAACCGTTTACTGCATCCCTGTGGTTTTCCCTGGTTTACTGAAGGCCAACTTCAAGGTGTTTAGGCGTGGCACACAAAATTGGTACTTATTAAGAGATATAAAAGTCTGTGGATTAACTTTATAATAAAGAACAATGAAAATGTTCATCATTTCATTAAAATTGACCAGCTTTTGTTTGGCCTATTACAACTCTAGCGTTGAGCATAATTTCCCTAGGGAGTTGCATGGTTGCAGATTGGTGTGTTTAAATGTGCTTCCAACACACAATGCCGGTCATAGTTTACGCAATTTATATCACATGACTCATGTAAGTAAGCGTATGACATGCGTCTATCTTCCCAACTGTTGAATGCTGAGCAAGATCAAACCGTGGACAGAGTGCTTTTGTTTCCGTTGTACATGAATTGACCACGGAAACTGGCCATCAATCCCGCAGAGTTTCCCGCGACATGAACTGCATGAACGGTTACGTTAAACGCTACAAAGTTTAGCACCTATGACGGACTGAGCAGTGGTGCCGTTCCTCAAGGACCAAGCCGATCGAACAACGAAGTTTATGCCAGGGATAGCATTAACCCACGAACAGGAAAACGACATGAACCGTTCTTTCTTGGACGTCCTCGTCATAAGAAAACCAGACCGAAACCCGAAAACCGCCGTGTACAGTAAGAACCCAAAATTATCGACGAGGTGGTCAACTACGGCAGCAATCGCCCCACGTGTCACCTTGAGAGCTGGGCGTACATTTTCTTCAGCCGTGCGCAGAACAAAAGAACACCGGCATCAGGAACGAATGCATCTGCTGCAACAATTCCGCACAAATGAATACCCCGAATGTTTCGTCCAATCATGCCTTATTGGAAAACCGACGGATGAAGAGAAGAAAACGAAACTCTTATTCTCACACACGTGGGGTATAAGAAGCCGTCAGTCGCATCCTTCGCCCTCTGAGTGTCACCATTGCCCACAAATCCACAACAACGGTGCGGTCAATTTTGCTCAACGGCAAAGACTATGTAAAACTACACGACCAAGCAGGGTTGATGTACGTAATTCCGTGCCTAGACTGTGACCAACATTACGTGGGAGAGACAGGCAAACAACTGTGCACTCGCATACACAAACACACTTGCACAATGACGCGCCGACCCGAAGTCACACATCTGAAACCACGGTGCAGCAACAGGTCACGAAGTCACAATTGATGACGCAAAAGTAGTGGCAAATGCAAACAGAAAGCGGGGACCACTTGATCCTTGAAGCGTTTCTTTCGACTAACTCATTCAATCGACACATGGAAATTATGCAACGTTTGTACAACCAATGAGGAACACGGGATTGATGAACTAACATGCGCGACGCAAACGACACTGCGGGGCACAAGCACACCCAATTCCTGCACACGTATTACCGTTTGACAACGAGTCCTAGTGTGGATCGAAGTGCCACAATAAATACTATCACTCACTCCTCGACTTCTTCTTTCAAGATTTATATATATATATATTTATATATATATAGGTCTAATCGAAAGTGAAGCAACAGGTCCCCGTGAAACAATTTTCGGTTCGTATGGGCAATAGCATTTATACTGAAATAAATATTTTTCAAAACTAATAATGAACAAGTCTTGGAGAGTCTTTATATCCGTGATTTTCCTGAATCGTTTATGCTCAGCAAATGGAATGGTTCAAAATGTAGCGGATACTCCCATTTCGTCAGCAGTGGTTGTCCATGCCTAAAGCATTAATTAGGATGATAAATATAATGAAAGTACCTTTGATCACAAAGAAAATATTTTAGTGCATCACAATCGGCCATTACTGTATATTGGTATGTATACGAATCACTGAGGATCAGCTTGTTCGCCGTTGTGTTCTTTACTTGTTTGCGTTATAATCAGCTTGTAAGACATCGTTGATGGTGCTACTGCACTGAAGCTAATGTCACAATCGAGAAATGCTTGTGCAATAAACAAAATCTGATCGGTCACACACTATCAGTCGAATCACCTAAATGAATCGCTCCTATAATAATTAATCAGTTAACTACCCATTTTATATTATGAGACTAAAAATGTTTATAATGTTAACTATATCTGCGAGTTCTTTGTTTTGTATTCCGGTGAGATGTACCCACTATTTTGAAATTGGACACAAAGTTATGGGTTTTCGGTGATAGTCATCAAACTGACTGGTATGGATCAGAGTAAGCACATTAATTCCTGATCCTGCTTGATTACCAATTCAATCGCATGAACAATAAAGGAATGGAAAAGAAACGAGGAAGTCCTCATTGATCTGGTGAAGGAAGAAGAACTTAGAGTGCACAAATACATAAGAAGCTGGTCAGAACTTTACAGCTGTTACAACTGTGTCACAGTGAGAACGTGGGTTGAGCAGCTGAATAAACACCTTTTCTCGTCTGTTGCGTGCTATAAGACTCGCTCGTTTAATTGGCTGTTTCTCAGTCCCAGAAGTTTGCGCAAATCGGTCTAAACCTGACTACACATCTGATCCAGCATCTGTGATAAGTTATATTTATTTACCCAAAAATGTACGGTTATCTGTTCCAAACAAGTGACAGTTCGTTCTTGCATGGATTCGTGCTCGGAGTAAGGTATTTACATTCGGTAAACAATGAATGTTCCCCGAACAACAGTTTTTGTGAGACAATAGAAACTACAATATGAACATCAACATGTAAATTCACTAGACCTGAAAAGGAATAACTGAAGTGGGAGATTACAAGGCAAAGGATATTTAACAGTATCTGTTTTCAGTAACGTCTCACAGAATATGTTAAAACGTAGAACCTAGATATGTGTCCGAATCAATTTTTGATTCGAAGCTCAGTAAACGGGGCTAACAATGGATTAACGTGTACAAGGGGCTGAACATTACAACAAATGTTAAGTGTTAACATTTCGTTCAGTCTTCTCAATCGCTGACTTAAAACAAAAGGGGCATATATAATGCACATGTGGTGGTTCAATTATGGTGGATGAAATTGCACAAGCGTATAACGATTATTAATTATATATAAGTGGAAGGTGAGTGACCTTGGATTTCTTGTAACCAATTGAACATGAACTATCGGTTGCATCAACGATTTCACCAACCACTTTGAAGTATCATCGGTCATCCATGGATGAACGCTTATATCACCCGACATTCATGCAATCAATCCACTTACCGTGTAGTTTCAGTTCTAATTGTATATTCAGTGATCTTTTCATGCTTGTACACGTTCATTCACCATAATTTAACAACCACGTGTGCTTTGTATATACCTGTTTGTTTGAAGTCAACGATTTAGAAAATAAACTAAACTAAACTAAACCAACTAATTGTTAGCATTGCTCAACATTTGTCCATTTTCTGGATTAATGAAATGAAAGAAAGGGACTAACTACTTCCAATTTCTAACCTATTTAAGAGTAAAAAAATCTGGTTAGGTTAAACCAATTACATCGGGTCTGAGTTACTTCTGAGAATTTGGTCATGTACCTCCCTGTTTGGTTCTGGTTCAAATCCCGGTAGACCTCATCGTTGGTTTTATCAGCAGTATATTGAAAAAATACAGAAAAACGAAAGACTTACTCGTCATGTTTAATACACGATCATTATTTCGAAAACCTCGAATAAAAATAATGTGAATTAATTCTTTTGAGCAATAACGCCTCAACACTCAAAGATATTTTACAGGGTTGGTTTATTTTCTGGGCTTTGTGAACAAATACACACGATAAAACTTCATCGGGTTGTCGTTTTACTCACATTCTATGAACTATTATACGGAATGGCATCCTGGGTGCATGCTCATAGCCTATTCAAAATGTCGGATAGAAAATGTTCTAGTCTTCATTTAAAAAAACAGTTTTCGTTACCTTTATCATGTGTAGCCTTGGCACGGTCACCGTATCCAGCTCTTCATAATGACCCTGTGGCCTTCGAGGTCACATACGAGATCCTGCCCTGTGTGGTGATGTTTAACTTCATTCAACGTACCTCGGCTTATTTCAACGGCTGCCTAATTATTCACCAAACGAGACTCAGACACGCACAAACAATTATTATCTGTTGAACGGTCGCGCAGAGTTTCCTTTTTTTAGCTGGGATCGCCTTGTAGGTAGGATTTTAGGGTCAGAAGATCAACCATCTTTCTTCACACGCACTAAGTAGATTTACTTGATTAGGCGGTACCCGGCTCTTTGGTACAAGTAACTTAAGCTCTTTTCACATATACCGTGATATTTGTCAATCTTTTCTTGTTTTACATGTCTTCCTCAATTCGTATTTTACACAGTGCTTATAGAAGAACTGAATATATTTTGAAAAAGAAGCTAGCATAGAACGACTCTAATCGATTTATGTCCTGGACGATTTTCCTGCATCTCAAACTGGTGTCTACTGCAAACAAATGAAAGTTTATATACCGTTTGGGAATGGATTACAAGACAAACACTTGCAAACGTGGTAAAGCCCAGGTGAGAAATAAGTCTTTATGTTGACACAAAGTTGGTTCCCATTGGTTGATGGCAATTGCCTCGGTTAGCTTGAACACTGTGGTATTATCATTAGCAAAATCACTCAATGTTTTCTCTCGATCCACGCTGTATTACGTCACCAACAGGAGCATGGAAAGTGGTGATTTTGGTGTTTTACAAGCACGGTCTTTACCGGTGATCGGCTGTGTGGACTTTAACATGGCAACCTTGCATTGAACCCAGTTAGGGATTTGTTCTAAAAACCTACTACGTTATTGCCTTTCTGTTCTGCCAATGTAATTGTCGCTTCACCACCGTGGAATACAATTGAATTCAATGTAATGATAATACATTTAGTTTCTCCGAACGTACGTGCCTTAGGCAGTTTTTGATGTGAACTGTAACGTACCGTTCAGTAATGATTGTACGCATGTTTCTTCCACAAAATTGTCTTCCTTTTTAAATTACGTCTAGTTTACATTCGATGAAACAGCAACGGAGCCTACCCCCCGGTGACCGGAACAAGGTCATACAATGATTGATCGAAGTCATGTGACGTCGTTCGTCACTTTCAACAGGTCACCCAAAATATCTGTAATTTTACTCCTTAACATTGTTGCTTTAATTGGTTGAATGCCTCATAAAAGCACAATGCTTTGATTTCGACGATGTTATGAATGCACCAGTTGTAGCATACAGAAACCTCAGTAAACACTTGCAGCCGGACCGTCCGGAAGCTTTTAGCAACTGAAATCTTATGACAATCACCACCTTGCTACAGTCTCGGGGATAAAATAAATTCGCTAATCTTTTAGTTGAAAATTTACTTCCATGTTTAGTAATCTTGTTATGCTTATACACGTTCGTTCACCATTATCGAAGCACGCTGAATGCTTTATCTGTGCCCGTTTGTTTGAAGTTCGCGATTAAAAAGATTAAATGAAATGTTACTAGCACACGTGTTTGTCATAATATTCGAAAGATTGTTCACTTCGTTTAATTTTTAGTCCCCTTTGGTGAGTTTCTGATCAAAAATAGAACATCCAAGTTTTAACATGTTGCTTGAGACTTTGGTGAACACAAATGCTGTTGATTGTCCGTTGACTTCGAATGTCCCCTCTTACAGTTCATCTCTATCTGGTTTAGTGAGACATTAAGTAATTGGACATTCTTGAGATATCCCACAGTTAGATGAAAACAGTCAAAGCGCGAAAGGTTTGGTGGAAAACGTCCCGTGTCGAAATGACAGTACGGCAGCCGAGTTCTCAATTGAGTCCATTTCGGACAAACGTTTGTCCCATTCCTGCAAACACGTTATCCCGACTGCGTCTCACTTTATCGATTACAACCCTTGCTGCCTCTTTCGAAGAGAACGAAAACCTTCGAGTAGACATCAAAGGAAAACAACGTGAAATGATTGCATTTCCGAATGCGGATTTTGGTATTGATGTGTTCTCCGAGGTGGAAGTTTTGTTCGCAGACGTTCCATATCCAGGCTGGGTAGTGCCATCATCTGTGAAGTTGCACTGATGATGTCACCTAGCCTGGCTACGGAACGTCCGCGAACAACACTTCCCTCTCCGAGAACACACCAGCGCCAACATCAAAGGCAAATATCACCCAAACCATTGTTCAATACAGCTCATATGACCGCTGGTATTTTTGTCAGATGTCAGATGTCACATATCACTCTTGGCTAAATATGTTGAAGCAGCGTTAAATATGTGCATTACTCACGAAAATTCACTGCATCTATTTGACAAAATGGACCGGTAAATATGCAGAAATTTTGTATATGTTTTACGCGGTCTTGCTGTTGCAGTTCGTTGTTGATACCTTCGGTGATGTCTGTTACACTCGTTTTCGTAATACAATTGGCAAAGCTGATAGGCTGATCAAACTTGTTCATTTCAACTGTGGCAGGACGTGAGGGTCACAGAAAAGCTAACGAAGAGAATACAAATGTTTTTTCTTTGGTCAATTCAATGTTAAATTATGCTTAAGATACTGGATTTTTCATGACGAGAATCGTCTCTCAATTCGGAGGACGCGTCTGTAGACATTAGAAATCCTGGTCTCTTGGGCACCAACCTGGAAGGCAGATTTGAATAACCAAAGCCAATAATGAGGGTGACTTCTTCATACATCTACACTATGTTATGGTCTGATCGTCGCGGATCCTATTCCAGCCCGGCGAGGTGCAATCAGGGAGAACACAGTGCACCGCGCGATGGAGAGGCACACGCAAAACGTGACTAAATGAACAAAGGTGGTGTAGACAGAATACCACCTTTGGACTCCGACCATCAGTGTCCAACACACATAAAGGACCTCGCCATTGCACATCCGATGTGCCAACCTGACACGATCAATGTTACGGATACATCGGGAGTCGAATTCCGATAATTGACTTGTATCTCCAGTTCTTTCAACGCAAACAGAGCAATGCGAATCACGACAATATACAATCAACCTTTGAGGGACAAGCCGATTTCATGGTGGCGTCAGAGGTTTCACGGTTTGGTTAAAACCACCCTGGCTTTTCCTACTAATGATGTGATCTCCTATTTAGCACAACCTCCAGTTATGATGAAGCATCCGATGCCAGCGGATTGGTTTCTCCTGGCTCCCTCTGATTATCCACTCTCACATGTGAACAGGTCACTCCTGCAAACAAACACGGTTAGGGGCATGTTGAGGGTAAAACTCTTCGCTAAATGGACGTTAGGATGTGGTAAATGTGGTATTCTTCGGATGGTGGGAGACGTCTTTGCACTTCATTGGTCAGCTGCTACTCACTGTGTTCCAAGGCTGAGCGTCCGCTTTTTGACCCGATTTCAGCCAGTAACCGCATTCGCGATGTACATGCCGACAGCTCAGTAGAGATCGAAAGCTATAGAACAAAGCACCGGTGCGTACTCGTCGTGTTGGTGTGTGCATCTATCGATTGCAGCGTACTTGAAATCGATGACGAATTCTACACATATCTTTTTCAACTGCACCAACTTGCTCGGTCAGCATATAACGTATTAGTCACTGGAATAGGCTTCGTTTACGCTGCATCAGGGCAGGACGTCACCAATCGTGTGAAAAGACTTTGTTCTACTGACACAGTTGATGATGAATTGGTGACAATTACTATAAAAATGCACCCAGAGGAACTTATTGATCGTTCTATGAGAGTCTAAGATGTGAAATCTAAGAACCGAACAGCGCAGAGAAAAATTTACATTTCATTGTCTTTCAAGGGTGACACTCTGGGTGGGACAATGAGCAAACAACTGAGGAATGTAGTAGAAAATTTTTATTTATTGCGGAATTGGGCGTATTCTACTCTTCCAAATCAGTTCTGCTATTGCATATGAGGGACAGGCTACCGATGGAAATAACCTCTTTATGTGTGTAGCAACTTTCTTTCTCCTTTGTGGAAGTTACGTGGGTCGCACCATCAGACGCCTGGCTGATCTACTAAGAGAACACCATCCAGCTTGGCTCAGTCGGAGACCGATAAAGACAGTTGGGAGTGCGGATACTATACATCTGGCTGAGAAGAATCTATCGTGGATGTGCGGAAATCGCTCCGTCCTATTTATTTACTAACAGGATTCCGGTCTAAAAACCCGATTGTTATCTACATCAGAGGCGATAATGATTAGAATCAACAACGCTTCAGAATGTGCGCACAAACAGGTCGATAAATCTCCTTCCTTCCCATGGTGATGTGTCCGAAGTGCCCTCACCTAACATTTCAGTCGAATATTCACACTCCGCAAGGGATTATCACCATTTATGCGGTCAGTGTTGAAATATCTCCCTCGCTCTCTCCCTCCCAACCTTTCAAATCCCACTTTGCACAGAGCAATACCCTGATATGACTGTCTCCCAGTGTTAGTTGTCTGAGTCATATAATGTCAAGTCATGTCAAGTCAAGTCAAGAGTGAACCTTATTCATCCAATGAAGGCAGAATTTTCAGTGAAAAGAATGTTATCATTTTTTTCTTTGGCAAAATGTGCTGCTATTGGCCAATGAATGAAAACGTGTTTTTGCCAAATTTCTGTTTTTCTGTCAAGACCGACATCCGACTGCCACGCTATGCACAGTAATTTAGGGCCCATAACCTAACGCAGAAAATCAGAACACACAAAACAGCGTGCGGCCCGGAATTGGGTTAACGATTTAATGAATGATTGTGAGAGTACATCAATCCATTAAACGATGACCGACACTTAGGTCAAGCTGGCGTATGGACAAAAACGGATTTGATGAGTATTATTCAGTGTGCGTCATGAAAAGCTGTGTCACGTGATTGGACGATCCATGGGAACTGATAGACGAATGCGTACTTAGCATCTATCGACTCTATCGAAATTATTCACTCATTTGAAAAACCAAAATTCGACCATAATGAGAGAACCGAATGTGTAAATGCGATCCCACACGAACTGGCTCGATGGAACATTACAAATCGGTTATCTTGTTGGACGTCCGCAGAACCATTCCTCCATGTGTCAATTCCCTTAAACGCCAGTTCATCAAGGTTCTAATGAACTCCCGCGATAGGTGGTGCTTGGTATAATGTAAACAGATGAAAAAGTTGCGACCATTGGTAACGATTACAATCTTTTCCTTCTAGTTAGTATGGACTCTAGGAAAGCAGAAGTAATTGAGGTAATTAGGGAGTTTCACAGTCAGCAACGCCTTCCTGGCTGATTCACGCAACATTTCGAGGCTCAGTTCAACCGAGCCCTATTGGCATTAGGCCTGTCAAGCCTTACCTGAAATGGGCAATGATTGTGAGTTCTTGGTGGGAGAGATTACAGGTTCCAACTGAGTGTTGTGTATGGGTCCTATTACCAATTTTACACGAAAGGTGACTTATTCTCTCGTGAGAACCATAGATCAATTAGTGTAATCAATATCGTATCTGAATTTCTTGCTGTTTTCATACTTTCTGGATTATCTGCTACACGTGAACAGTACAGGTTTGAGAATCAGAAAGTTTAATGACCTGGCCGAGGTTGTATCAACTATATTCTTGAGAACAGAAATTCTTTTCATAGAATAATCATTATCACTTTCTTCCCCGACGACTCAATTGGCCACTGCATGCTCTGACGCTTATCACTGTGTGGTGGATATCTGAGAAGTTCATTTCAGTTTGGTGATCCCCGTATTAGAATAGCCGAAGCTGCGTCTAACCTTACGGCAGTGTGGTTAAGTGAAGATCCAGGTAGGATGCAAGCGGTTCTAGATCGTTTGAGTGCTCGTGTACCTGTTGTTTAACTTTCAAATTGTAAAATGTTCCTACAGGGCTGAGTTGGTGCAGCTCCCAAACTAACTCTAATTCGAGAAGCATTCGAGGTAATGAACTTAGTTCTTTTCATCTGGGCAGCTACATCCCACCCGTGAACGCATTATGGATGAAGTGTCAGCATGCACAATGAATTGTCGATTGACATTTGTCAACTTGAGACAAATGTAACACCGTCTGGAAATCCGGTGTGATCTGTGATCAAATGTATGCGGCAGTTGTTCGCCCAGTTGAGATTAGGCCCCAACGTTAGAGATAATCGTGGTCACCGAATGGAGTGTATGGACGATCTCTATAAACTACTTTAGTTTGAATATGTGGTGCACATGTCGTCAAACGGATTGCTACGCCTCGTGCTGTTTACCGAGGCCAAGTGATCAATGGCAAAACGTAGAAAGTGGTCAAATCGAAACCTGGCATGTGGGTATGAAAACTTTGACCAGGAGGATTGCACACATAGATCACGTTAAGCTTCCTGAAATGGGAGCATCGAGGTCGTTTTGATCATCGTTGAAAGTCATTACCGCCGATGCTCGCGCTTCTCCGCGATTTCTTCACATCTTTAGTTTTTAAACATTTGTCTTTACGTTGCTACTGATTTGTACCTTCTGATATTCCACTTCCTCCTTCATTTAAATGGCCAGCCATTAAACGACCGCTTAAAAAGCATATCAAACTGCTTGGAAAATGGTTTTGACAATTGAAGTGAACTAAATCTTTCGACGGATTCGAAGGCCTTGTTTAGTCCTAAAATCATTAAGATTGCTGGTCCCTGATAAGCATGATGTTATTGTACCAAGTCTCGGAGGATGAAGTTTTGATCGATGTGTACAGGACCTGCGTGAAAAGCAGTTTTCTTTTCATGAGTCTGCCTCTCACGAATATTGTTCAACCTGCGAGGGATGGAGGACTCCAAAGTTTTGACGTAACTGGAATCAGAATTATACAATTATAAATATTGCAGCCATTGTGTGGGTGGTTTTTAAAGATTGAGGACGAAACTCTATTCCCCCCACGAGGAGTGGGTCTGTTCAGTTTTAAACACTCTACGAATCAGAGTAAGCTGTTCTGAAACAACTTGTATTCTACGGTCTTTAAATTGAGATATGAACGGCCACGAGATCCCGGTTCCTTGTGACGTCTCACCGCTCAGATCGCCATGACCTCAGACGGTGGGTCTGTTGAGACAAACCGGATCAGCTTTAGGAAGAGCTGATGTTGGTGGTTAGTTAAACTGTATACCATAGTGCTCTTTGTGTAAGGAGTTAAAGTTATTTGTGGATAGGTGCGAAAGAAGCTTCGCAAATTGTTTTGTTCATAAATAAACTATCTTCCCGTTAATCCCTATTAAATTTAACAGCTTACGGGCAGTTGCCATCGTTGAAGTAAGTTCCATCTATGCGCATTGATTCCATCAGATTTCGCGGCTGTGGCGTAGGCCTGAGTTGAAGTGATATCTCATGATGATTTGTGTTTTTAATACTCGCTGTTGGTTGGGAATATCCAGTATGTGTACAGGAGACCGTGACGTGTAAAACCACTACTAACTAGACTAGCAGAATATAGAGTATTGCTAATGAGCAAACTGTGCTCGATAATGCTTTCAAGCTCGGAGTGGTTGTTGTTTTTCAGCTAGCGCGTTTTGAAAGACAACTAGTCAAACTGGTTGGGACAACTTAGCACTGTCTAATTATCGTTGTGTTGTGCGTTTGGAGCGTGCATCGAAGCACATGGACAGCTTGGTGCAAACTAATATGTGGTCGGCTTCGATGGAAGTGCCGCAATGTAAAAGGCAATCCGGAATAGAACCCCGCGATTTGTGGCTTATGGCGATGTCTTCCGATTTAAGTTCGTAGCTGACTTGAGGAGGTAAATGAGAAATAGAGTACCGGTAGTTGGCTCGCCTGAAGTTCGTACTGCCAAACAATAAGCGGTAGCCGAACTACGGGGCCAACAACCAACAACGAGAGCAATCTTACGTGTACAAGTCAAGACTTTTCGAGCCGTATTTATAAACATTTGTTATCAATGATCTCTGTTTAATTCGTGTGTTTGACCAAATGCTTGAATGTTCTGTCCAGTTTATATATTTAAGTGCTTGTGCAATCAGCTGCAAACATTAAGATCGACGTTCACAGGTCAGCTTTCGCGTTTCTGGGATCAGGCTTTATGCTCTGCATGACGCACAGATCTTTATGAGATAGTTCTAAAACCTTCTTGCTCACATGATATATTTTATGAATGAATTTCCTTAGAATAGAACTGAAAATGATTAGATTTACATTTTTTCGATTTAATTAGATGCATAATTTAGAATTTAACTTTTGCACTGTCAAATGTTTTCTTATATTGAGTAAAAAATCGTGCCCCGATAAAGAAGGTCACACCAGTGCACAGAGTAATGCATCAGAATCAAGAAATGAAATCGGTATTTGTGTTTTTCGTTCGATCAACACTTGTATAGAATTCAAAAATGAAGGGAACAGAATATTGAGCTGTCAGAGCGTAAAACAAGATTTCAAAGGCAGCATTTTGTGCCTACACTGCATACGACTTATTTCGATGATGCATTTTAAATTAACACAATTGGGATAGGGCTTAATTTGAAGCACATTCTTATTCTCTTGTTCTAGAGTGCTAATCATGTGTCAATTCTTCTTCTTCAAATCTATGCCTCATATTTTACGGCAATTACTGTCCACAATCACTTAGTGTAGGTACAAACAACACTAAAATATGAAAAGAAATTCGTATTTCTTGTATCAAGAACCACTTGGTCCTCGAAGGCTTAAAAAGTAACTCAGGTCCCATCATATGTCAGGACCATATAGTTAGCAAAATTAGGTTTGTTAATTGTTTCCTGGTGCACGTTTATTATCTCCCAAACTGGCCGTTAAGTGCATGCGATGTTCGTCCGTTTCGTGTGTGTGTGTGTGTGTGTTTAACGACTCCGTCTCAGTGAGGCCAAAGTCGATGTTACAAATCTTTGTGCCATTTGCACATCATTATCGTGAGCAGCTTGCTTAAACCCTAATACATCTACTACTACTTCTACAAAAAACGACGGCTTCAAGATCAGGCGTCGAACGTATTTCGACTCTTTTTACTACATTCATTTATTATTTCTGTATCTCTATAGAAGCGATTGGGCTGGTTTTCTGCTTCCCAAATCCTCTTGTCTCCATCACCACTGACATGGGGTGCATACAATAAACAAAGCTGATTATTGTTGTTCTTGAGGTAACATATTTAGATGCCAAATATCCAAAGGAGCTGATTTTGAAAAAAAGAAGACTAAAGGTTAACTGGACTTGATTCGCATTTCCATGATTACTAGACAGGTTATTGCGCTACATTCTATGAACAAGTGATGTTATTTACTAAATTCGCAAAAATATTCACCATGTGGGTTTGTCAATGTGTCATCCATTACTGTCATCACTGCGTGGACCCCTAATCGTTCGTCTCGATTTTCATAGGCATTGATCATCATCATCATCATCATCACGCTTGGAATGTTTTCATTCAGTAAAAGTCGGACAATTGTATAAATCCGTTCATGGTGAGAAAAACCGGTACCTTTAGCTGGTAAAATTACATGAATTTCTAATTAATCCAAACATTTGATTCATGAGTGTTGCCGAAGTCTGAATGGCACGATAGCCAACATATACTCCATCGTTCTTGGAAGAGATGGTGACCCCTTCACAAGCACTGATAATGTCACCTCGGATGGGGATGAAACGTTTGCAAACAAATTGCCAAGCTCGGCGAACAGACCGAATAGAATTCAGTTCACCCGAGCTACCAGACCCGAATCTCAATACTTTGTCAAAAGATGGTGACCGTTTTCTCTCTAATAACCTCATACGACCGAACGGTGAGCCGGTGCTTATTTATTGTATTTATTGTATCAGCTTCAGTATAAATGCTTACGCACGGGAAAGAGCAATCCGTGCAACTTCTCCTCCAGAAATCTCGATCGCACTAGTATAACAAAAGAAAGCATTAGTACAGATATCCGCTATGACTCACAAGCACATTTTCATTTCAAGAAACTTCTAGGATCGGTTGCCATTCATAATTACTATGCAGGTAAAAAGAATTGTGTACAGTACAATGAGCCTATCCGTCCCACGGGTAAAGGGTGTCCACCTCTGCACGCCGACTCAAACGTAATTTATCATTTCCAGTGTGGGTACAGAGACACTTGCATTGGCGGAACAGAACGTAATAGGGTTTTATAACACATTCCGAAAGGAGTTCAACATAGGGATGCCATGCCATTGTCCGCACAACCTGAAACTAGAAAGAACCGTGCCTACAGAACATCAAGCTCTTATTGATGACCCAATATCTTGTTGATCGCGCGAAAACATTTCCAGTGATTTTTGCCAACGCACAAAACAAAATGCTGAAGATCGCCAAGGTGGTCGAAATCAACCGATGGAAACCAATTACGTATGTGTCAACAAAACGGCTTGTTCATCACCCTGGTTTTGTCCAGTCGACCGTTCCCCCAGTCAACTTTGTTTATTTTTTAACCCATTTCCAAACCCTATTTGAACACTGTGCTTTTCTGCAGCAAGCCTTCTCTGAGACGTAAAGAAATCGTTCAGGACAGAAATCTTACAGAATTCCTCTATACTGGCTTCTCTGAGCAAATGTCTAATTCACTTTAGCAATAAATGAAATCAATTGCTGAATTCGCATCATCGGTAATTTGAATGAAAGCACGTCGACTGGATTTGTCTTCCCTCGACATCTTTGAAACAGGTAGCGCAAGAATTATGGGAAAGGATCTGTATTTCTCCAAGGTCCAGGTTCACTAGGATCATCTGATCTGATGTGGAACAATTGAACCTTTCGTTTTTTTTCCCGCCCTAGTCATAGCATAGACTCAGACTGGTTGGCGATCAGCATGTATGTGTGCGCGTTTGTCGTACAGCTATTGGCTATTGTTGACGATGCTATTCAAGCACAACACACTATTGCAGTCCTCTGGATACGGACGGATTTCACGGGAGCGATTGTTCGAATGAAGCGAATGAGGAGGGCGGTGTAATTCCATTTGATCCAATCAGAGCCACGATTCCCCCGCGTATTTTTTTTGACTAGTTTCAATAATTGCCTCGAATTCCCTCAGGTCTCATTAGGGAAACTAGCGAATGGTTGGATCTTTTTATGAAGTTTCAATTGTCCTGAGGTGTTGCACTGTATGGCGTTCTTCAACTTGAATACATCTCCGTATTTGAGCGTCTGTTTCCAATTTGGAAGCGAAGGAGAAGGAGTGAGATAACTACAGTGAATTTCAGTCTGAATTTGCTTAAATCAACTTTTCAGTTTCTACGATCTCTCACGGATCACATCATAGGTTTGACTGATGAAAATTGGTAGAACTGCTTGATAGTGGAACATGAGTAATCGTTGTGAACTATCAAGAAAACACACTGTTTTTCCTTTTCCATACAGTCACATATTTTTGACGCCATATTTTTAACTGGGAAAGGATCGTTCTAGCCTGGTCCTTTTTGTATCTAAAAACTGAACTGTATCATAAATCAATATCTGAAATAATAAATACATCTTACTAACATATGCACTGATCAACAGGTTAGAGGGGCTCATAAAGCTTATCAGGAAATTTAGAAGTTTTCTTTTGGTTTAGTGTTAGGTTTTCTACCAAGGCGGATTACACATAATCACGTTATTCGAAAAGTTTCCGTTGAATTGGTTATAACCTTCACAAATAGGATATTTGTATCCCGTGGAACTGATAGTTTTCTCGGTTTCAAACATGCCCATAGAAAAAACATATTGTTCATTGATTTGGTTGGTGAATGAAACAAAATACTTAATGCAACTCAAGGAAAATTTAAGGACGTGAATTACTTGGGACAGTATAAAATATAAACCCTGCTCAGTGGGACCAGTGTGGATGAATCCACTCTCAATCACCAATGACCATTGTTTGAGTACAATGATAGTATTTTCAAATATTGATCCACAGGTAAATGTTTAAATAATATGCACCTACGATTGGTCAGTTATCAGGGTTTGGTCTCATAGTCTGATAGTGTTCATGGTTTCGTTACTCATCAGGAATAGAACAAACGGAGTCGAGTTCTGATCTTCAACTACTGTAAACAACTCCGTCACAAAAAATTAGGTTTACAGAAAGACCCAGTTTGAAGCCATTAACACAACTGAAATAAAATTTTCACTTTTAAAATTTCATTTTTACACGATCCACTTAAGTACCTTGTTAAGCACAATTTATCACTCGTCCGTACGTGTTCGATTATTGGTTCAGCGAAACAAGTGATTACTGACAAGGCCATATAAATAAATGAATGAAAGCCATTTACGTCAACTCGTGTTTGAGATGCACTCATTTTACGTTGCATCACTCGGATAGATGAAATGTTTTCCTCATTAAGCATCGATATAATTTGTTCAGTACTTTGCTGTATTGCAAAACTCAAGCTGCCCTTATCCAGATGGAAACAGAAACCTGGAAGAATATTTAAATTTTAAATTGTTAGGGGTTGTGGGTTTTATCAAACGCAGGTAACCTTTTCACTCAACATGCAAAATAAAACCTTGTTTCTTTGCTTGTGATTCACGAACACAGCCCAAAAGGTATGTATTGCCCCCACGGAAGAATGATCAAAACTTATTTGATAGAAAACTGTTGTGCGCTACTTTTATCGTTGGTGGTGTTCAGCCTCCCACGATTGGGAACCGCGCCAAATACTTCAGCGTCGACCGGAGTGTAATACGTTACCTGATTCGTGCTTCCTTTTTCTCTGCTTCATGCTGCCACACTCACGAACTGGTGTTATTTCATCCCGGTTGCTACGTTCTGCTTACACGTTTAGTTTGCGTTATCGTACGACCGTTCGCATCCTTGAATTGGCTGAAGATGTTATTCTTGATTAGCTCTACCCTAACCAATCGTCTATAGACTTTAAAATTCTGTCGCGCTTTTTTTCCAATGGATATGTTTGTACCAATTGACACCGACGAAACTCATTGATTTATTGACTGTTCACGGTCAAACGTTATCAAACAGTTCGACTTGCTTTTCTCCAGAAACAGTCACATTATTTCCTTTCATGTTATTAAGAAAATCAGCAGAAACAATTGAGGAATCACAGTCAATTATATCGACCTACTTTCGTAAACGTAGTTGATGGTTAGTTGCACATCTTTTCGGTTTATTAGTGCTAATTCCCTTCACGGTAAGATTCGGATAGTCGATCGATTTTATCTTGGCAAGCTAGTCAACATTCTGAGTGCCCCTGACACTCCTTAACATGGCATTACCTTTCTTGTTTCTTCACAACCAATTGTTTAAAGGATTAGGCCAGTCTTTGCGCAAGACCGTCAGTCTCTCCGATATAACTTCCGAAAAGTGTGAATAATAATACATCTTTTATATGTTCTTAATCTTTTCGGTTCTGAACTTGATGGGACTTTGTAAACAACCTTCTAATCGATGTTGCAGGACAATGGGGCCCCATATAGAATTCAGACATACTTAAAACATATCTGGCCAGTGATGGGATCACGAATTGCTACGTCATGGCCAAAGAAACATAGAAAGATGAAGCCTTTCGTTGATCACGTGGCTAGTTTAAACGAGGCTGTTTTGGTTTCAGCAGTACTGGTAACTCTTTCATTTAGGAACATGTCACCAATTTTTGGAATTTCTGTGTCGGCCCGTTTCTCGACTTTTTTTAATTATTACCGACAGATTGTTTCGTCGCCGCTCTCATGAAAGCTTATCATGCTAGGAGAGGCGTATATCACTGTGGTGCGGAACAAATATCAGTTCCAACCGATGGGCACACAGCAGTTTGCACTGAAGCCATTCTGGAAATCAAAGGATATCACGATATGTGACTGGTACTGAAGGAACTCTGCAACGTATTGGAGAGCTCCTTACCATTTGTAGAATAGCTAACCAGTCGGTTCGCTGCTACTTTGCGTAACACCAGCGTTCTCATCCTCAACCCGGGGCTACGTTGTCGGTCAATTCGCACAGATACAGCTTCTGCAGCATATCGCATTTAACAACATATATGGACCTGTGATATTATACCCATATTGTTAGAATTGCATGCCAATCGGCTTCTTTCACCCCTTTCTAAATGGCTTACGTTTTTATGGCCTATGAACGTATAGCTAACTAGAGTAGCAGACAACCAACTCTCGAGAGGTGTTCTTCAAGATACCGACGGATTATATATAGATTATCGATGATGGCTCACCTGTCCGATAAACATCACAAATTCATTTTCAAATCTATAATCTGCACCTTTTGATGCTACTGTCCACATTGGTTGCCTGACCGAGACATTCTAAGCAAACCTGATGGGGATTGTGGTCTGAAAAATCAAAATGTTGAATGCCTTCATCATTTTCTTGTAATATGGTACACAGTTGAAGTTTTGGAAACCATATTCTCCTCCTCTCCAAGGGTTAATGTCATTTTTTATCAGGAATCGATTTGTGAATAATTCACGATTTATCTATCCTCGAAGAACCATTCTGTTAGTTCCGAGTTTTTCTTGGTGAGCTGATAACACGATATTGGTTCATTTCTCAACTAGTCCTCATTGTTTCTCCTACAGCCAGATATGCCTAGATCAAATGTTATTTGGTGTGCACCCTAACCCGGGATGGGTAAACGCGTTCGTGTTTCTTTCACCGTACAAATAAACATATACATATATCGGACCGTGTTTCATTAAGTACCTAAAACGTGCTAATAGCTGCAATAGCATCCTGGAGACTTGCTTCGTAAACTCTTCTAATGTTACCTCGTCATATAACTGGTATTTTTTAAAGAAGGACTTTGAAAACACCTATCCCATAGTTTGATGACTACCGCCATACGCGTTCACGTTCTAAACTATTGCCATCCACCCATATGCATTCCTCGAAGTTTTGATAGCTTCCTTTTGTACATACTGGTTAGACATTCCCCACAGTTGTTTCCCTCTCCTCATTTCCAGATCCCTTAGACATCTTTCTCGCTGCAAGGTTCTGCTTCGTCTTCGGGAATCAACCTTAACTGATTATTATTATTAATATTATTTGTACGAATATTCGTATACATGCGATTGATCCATCATTCAAGTACTGTTAACTGAAGAACACCGAATGCATTCCCCTCTCAGTCAAATCTGCCTCCCACACAGGCATAACACTATCCGCAATGACAGCATCACTTATCGTGTTCTCAGCTCCGCAAATTGAACACCTACTATGGTGCAAAAAGTAAGTTCACTATTACGTTACCGTTGCTCATCTCCACCACTTCGCAATACAATATGGTTTCCTCTCCCTCGTTTGTTTCGTTCATGTTCTCTTCCCCAATTTGAATCATCCAAAACGCTGGAAAGTAAGGTGTTTGTTGCCCAAACCCTATTGTACCCCTGTACTGACTTCATCCAAGGCAGCGCTACAAGCTGGTATGACGAAGACAATTCGTGAATATTTACATCAAAATGAACTAAATCCAGTGTTTCGACTTTATTCCCTTCCTAGGTATTGACATTAAAACTAACTATTATGTGCTGGTATCTTCTTATTGACCTTTCACAGCTAAACTGACAGAAAACCGTGTGTTCTTTTTATCATGACGAACAGAAGTGGTAATCCCAGTTGGTTTGATTGCGTCACAGATGAACCTCAGACATTTTACGAACGCATCCATGCTTCCGGTAACATTTTTGAAAATCATCACTGTTTCTTACACAGTCGTATTTCCAATCACATGGGAACCGGAAGCTTCTGATCCAACTAAATTATTGACTTCATTTTGTCCTCGGTGTTGCTCAAGGCTTGAGCTGATTTCAATCCAAGTGTCTGTCCTCTTTTGAAGGAATACGATTACTCTTGGAGTCTACCACACCACAAACATACACACATTGTATGAAATAACATATAAGCTCATCTGTGGTGATTCATCTATTGGCTTATATATCACAGTCTATGTCAAACATGTAAAGCAGGAGCTGGGGCGAATCATGGTAAATGGGGAAGAGAAAAGTAATCAACTTTCCCGTTCCATGACGCATAGGTCATCACAATTACGCATTGATTTGGGTCACTAAGGTCTCGGGGAAGGGGTTGGGGTAGATGAGTAATTCGTATTTGTTATTGACCATGAAAGACCCGCTGTTCCTAAAATTTGTTTGTATGACTATAGGTAGAGTGGAGGGTTACGTAGGTCACAATGCGACTCCAAATTCTCTTCGATCTGCGACTGTGAAACTGGTAATAAGGTCGAAACACCTCGGCCACATCAGCCACACGGTTTCACTCTGCTGAGGTGAAGTGATCGAACCGTTATTGGTCCTAATTACCTTACTGTTCAGCTAGGCCGCATGGTGTTGAGATAAACACCTGCTCATGCAACCAAATACTTTGTCCCATAGGAGGCACACATATAGACTCGGAATAGGAAGCTTGAAAGTGTCCTGGAAAGGAACGAACTGCACAGTTATGCTTCGTGAAATGCTTTTTCCATGACTGTTTTCAGTTTACTTATCACCATTTCGTCAGTTCTTTCACCCTTTGGAAATTTGTGATAAATAAACTGGTTTCTTCTCAACAGTAGCGATCTTATTCGGCAAACGGTGACAGCCCACTAATCGTTCGGTGTATCTGTGATGAGGTAAGACCTATCGAATAAATCTCAATTCATTCTCTCTTGAGTCGTCTGTACATTTTTGCTTGCCTTACTAATGAGACATTGAGCTAGGTATTTTTGCATTCTAATTGTGCATAGCTGTCGAAAGGGACGGGTCGATCATTCCACAATCAGCTTTTTGAATTGTGCACTGGATTTATCGTCCGATCAAAGACCTAGTGATGCGTTCAGAAATTTGATCTGTTCCTTCACTTTTTTCTTTAAACTGGACTTTATGTTTATATCTACCATAGTAAAAAATTGCAAGAGTATGAACAGTTCCGCAAGGTGATCAATAAAAAACACAAAATCCTATCGACATTCCGATTGCATGATGTGAAAAGATGAACTGTTCGATTACGGAAGTTATTCTTCAGCCTATCCATCCATATATATGTTAAAAGTGGATCAAAGGGAGATCCTGTTTTGTTGATACATTTCCTCGTTGATGATATGTGATTTGCGTGCACGGGTCTAGCAACTTTTGGAGATCACCAAGTAGTATTCCAACTTCTGGCTGGGAAACGAGGTCGCACCAAGATAAAATAAGCGATAAATTGACTTGATCATTATCATAATGTGTGGAGAACACGGAGAGTGAATGTAAGCCGTAAGTTACACTATAAAACTCTTACTGTGCGAATCGATCGACCTAAATAAGATGCAAAACTGGGTCCAAACAGATATAACGTAGTCAAGCGACCCACTGATCAAACTGTCTCCAATGTTTCTACACCAAGCATAGGGAAACCAACTTTAACTAGCCTGTCGCGGACACTACACTTTGCTCAGCTCAAACCCGGCATTTGGGATTGGTATTACTCGCAATCTCACCACTTTTTACATCCTAAAGGTGCTTAACAGAGTTATATGCCTGTGTGTTGCACTTGGTCTTGTATGTGATATCCAAAACCCAAACAGCTATTTCACCATTCGTGGCTGCTTGATTTCGTTTAGTATTGCAATTTACATGTGACTTGGCACAAATATTGTTTCGCTGAATTAGGCTTGTCCTTCTATACTTCAATTAAATTGTTGTTTTCGTTGAATGTTGTCTTTCTATGAAGCGATCAGCAGATTGATGCCAAAAGCTGGAGCGGGAAATGATTCTCCCGAATGACTGTCACTGCACTCCACTCTCAAATTCAAGCAAACGTAATCACCACAGATGCATTCTTGTCTGCCAATTCAACCAATTTGGTGCACGTGTTGGCTCAGCGGAATGTTTTATCCAGTACAACAGATACGCATATGACGGAAACAAAACCTTGCATTACAACTCATACTCATTTATTATGGAATGAAAAATGTTACAGAAATACGGAGCATGTTTCAAGTCCATACTGATACGCTTTTCACGTTTTAAATTTGTCAGCTATTTTCCTTTTGTTCTATCTGTGTAAAGACGAATAGTGATTGGCACTCTTATCCGTTTTTTGAAAAGAAACTTTGAAGCGGAGATACTCAGAAGAGGTATTCTGGTCATGTTTTACTATTTTACTTGTCGATCCCTGTTCAAAACAGAGATCTGCTGTTGCTGCTGTAACGAGATACGACGGAGGCGTACAGTACTTGATCGCAAATTACCGTTCCACAGACGCGGACGAAGCGAAGCGTGAATCGAAAACCTAAGGAGCACCGGAAATCTGTTTCAATTTGCTTGAATTTGAACAGTTCAGTGCATCAGCCTACCAAAAGAAAGCCTGAAAGATCAGAAGCACGCAAGCATACCACTCACTTGAGCACTGGGCAGTTGATCAGATCGTTTATCATTTTGCATTTTTGCTAACCTGTTTTGCGAGTAGCACACCTCCATATCCTGCAGTTTTTGGCTTCATGGTGATGATTGTGGCTTGGTCATTCGGAAAACCTTATGGGTGCTCAGTTCGGCTGTACTTTTATATATCTGTCGATTGGTTGTGTATTCCCACCTACGGACTATCATAAATTAGGTCTGGATATGAAATTTTGCAGCAAGATTGCTGTTCCTCAATAGCTGGCAGATGCAGAGATTGTGAAATCGAGGAATGTCGAATTCATCCGAAATACGGTAAACAAAATCTCAATAACCCAGTCAACAAAAACACCTAAATGAAGTATTCCAGTTCGATACATGTTTGCTTTCAACCCCCTGCGATGTAAAATGTGTTCTCTGATGGTTTATGATTGGTTTATGGATTGTTTGATGGGACAAGCTCACAAAGCTGCTAACGCAATGTGCAGCAGACACACGATTGACGGTTGACATATGCATGGTTTTGTGATTGAACAGTCTCGCTTTGTTTGAAGAGACCCCATATTAATATGTTTTGCTAACAGACAGTGGGAAATTGTTGGGTGAGGGTTGTTAAACCGAACCATTTATGTCTGAAAATAGTTCACCCAATCATGTGACGAATTTACTGCATGGAAAACTTGGGGTGTTCATATGAGTATCCGCATATAACAACAACACTGAAAAGTGAGATAAGTTGAAACTCAATTTGACACAAGGTAATTCGGTTAAAGACATTCTGGCACTGTACCTGGTTTTGAGCTCGACAAAAAAGAAGAGACTTGAAATAAAGGGTTAAACAAAGCATGAACTAGAACTGTTGATGAATAAACAGCCCACAATTGATTAAAACACAAAAGGGCACCAAATTGTTGCCCACTATTAGAAGAATCGTGCTGATAAGTCAATAATTTGGAAATCGTTTTTTTTGCAATTCAAAGCATCCCGTAACCGTATCAGATGATCTGTCGATTCGTCAGTTACACGAGATAAGATGTGCTCCATTACCTATGAACCAAATATCTGATTAGCTACCCGGTGGTCCAGTGGTTGTTTGCGTTTTTTTTCAAGGAGGTCCGGAGTTCGACCCTCCATTTGGTAGCTAGATTTCCTGTACTAGTAAATTCCGATCAAAAATATGGGGGCATTCATTGTTTCCTAGTTTCCCAGTTCACGATCCACTTGTTTAGTACGTGATAAAATTCACCATAAAGGACTTTAATTTTGGCATTGAACACTGAAATTTCAAAGTTAATGTCCGGGTTCCTACTTCACTGAACTTGCAGAGATAGTGATTGCAGAGATTCATGAATCATTTGTTTGATGAATTCACAATAATCGACAAACATCGATCTAGAATAATGCTTTCCCATTTGGTCAATAGGGAAGTGTAAACCTAGAATGACTTGTCAGCAATGCTCTATTTTGATCGTGTTGATCTAAGCAGATGCAGCGAGAAAATCCAATAATGCAGTACGGAGTGGATATCCCAATATAGTTTACTCCACTCACACGTTCCATTGAGTTTACTAATGAAACCCCGAAAGGCAGATCGCCGTTTTGAACGAAACGTAAACCACCCTGTTTACACCAAGAAACTAACGACAAACCTGTGCGAAATACTCCTGTGGTGAAACTAGCCTGTGGACCAACCTGATGTAACACGCGCTGGATGATGAGATTATTTATCTCTGCCATGTTTCGTCGGGAGAAAACCGTTACGCAAACCATTTCCAGTCAAAAGAAAGAGCTATTACTGCAGCTCCCATTCAAAGGATATTCGAATGTTGACCCACTGGGAAGAGGTCTAGACGAATCCTGCAGCCAATCTATGTGGTAGGTTTACAAGTTGAACAACGTTTTACACATCCATAATTAAGTAGCCCTTCAGCAGCACATGTTCGAGAAATTATTTAGAAAACATGATGAAATAGGAAAGGAGAACGTAACTTGACCTAGTCAAGCACGGGGTGATAAAAAACGATAACTTGTACGTTTAAACCCACCTCGCTGTTACTGATCACCGGATAGAAAGCAACACGTTTGAAAACATCTAAAATCATCTACATCATCTACGAAAGCTTCAAATTAAGTCAATCACGCTCGACTACGGCAGAAGCTACTGGAATCAAAATGTTTAAGTTATCCCTATGTTTACCGCATTCAATTTGCTATTTCGACCCAGATCTCCGGGAAAAGCCAAGCCCTAATCCCAATTATGCAACAATCTCGCGACATTTCTTGAGACATCGAGCTTGAAAACTGTCATAAAATATCTCCAACAGAGACGATGGCCTCTTTCTCCTTGAGGTGTATTGCCCTACAGCTTGCCAAACAATACTTTTTGTTGGGAAAACTGAAGAAAAGATCAATTTCAGAATAAATGACCTCATAGCAATAGCAAAACATCGAATCATAGCATTAATTCTTCTTTGGACTGGCTCTGAAAGAGCTGTCTATCCCATGGTCACCCGGCGTTGCAAACAAGGTTATTGTGACGAAAATACACTTCCTGGGTACAAGTATATGAATGAACTGGCACAAGAATACCGGATACGCATGCCTGACGAGCGGCAAGAACCGCGAAACCGGTCGTGTGCTTCCAGGGAAATTTTGTCCAGTCATTCACATACTACTTATTATCATAGCAATAGTGTAAGGTTCATTTTCAAATCGATTTCGCTTCAACTCAATATGGTGCATACTGAAGAAAATGATTTATAGGGCTTTACATAACAACCAATGAAACAATAGAGCTTAAATGCGCGAAACTTTGAAGAACATATCAGTATGACAAAGAAAATATTACTTAATCATTACCCATTCGAAAACCGGAAAAAGAATGTCGGCCTCTGTACAGTCAACTTAATCGGATCTCGTAATTTCAGTTTAAAAATGAAGTGACACAGTGGTTCCAGAGCCGGATGCTGCAATTGAGTTCAAATTCCTTGAATTTGAATAACAGCAGAAACTGAAAGATCCCGTTACTGACCATAGCTCAGCATACTCTGCTGATGCAACTCCAGGTTGGCCGGATCGTGTTACAAATTACGAATAGCAAGATTGCTTAGGTTCACTACATCAATTATCATCAACTGTGCCAATTGAACGAATCATTATTTTAGCCTGTCAATAGCTTGGTTCCATAATTCTCCTCTCGACCTTTCTTCTTTTGAATTTCTTTGTTCGTCGTCTCAATTCACTTAGATGCTATGTCGAAGCCCTCCCCATACACTCAATACTCGTTCTGCAGTATGAACCATATTGTGATGCAGTGAAATCGTTCTGAACATAAAATCTGCAGTATTGCGATGCGGTCTTTTCCTATTTACATAAAGTTATTTCACATTTCTCCAGATATTGTAATAACTGAATCAAATAATTGTGACTTCAGAGATAGAAAACAAAACCACTTATGTGCAAAATAATTTCATTTAGCGTAAACACTTGTTTCGGTTGCTTTTATGAATTAAACAAAGTTTTTCATTAGTCGTTGGAATAAACTACGAGTAATATGACTGTTGCTTGAGACAAGGCACATGATGTCCTCCTTGAAGCCGAGGATTGTCAATATCCGGTGGACGATAATAGTTGCTTATCCGAAACTCACCTAATAGCTCAGGACTGTTGATCATTGAGGCCAGGTGTGCACCCCAGTGGCGAAAAAACAATAGGTCACTGCCAGCTTCCTCCATTATAAGCTCAGTGAGAACCAGTTCAGTAGAGGCACAAGTACATAGGAAAGTGGAATTGGAAGATGTCAAGCAATCCTATCGGGAAGTTGCATGTCATTCGTGTTGGTACGTGTTTGGGTGTGGGTATCATCCGACGGTGATCGAAGTCTGCACGTGTGTTTTTTCGTCCGCGTGTTTGTGTGACTGGGACAAAGTGAAGTCCAAATTTGGTGTAATGCATCCGCAGTCACGCAATCGGAAATATCCCTGTGTTTTGAAATATTTGAACAGTATAAATTACACACCACAAGCAAAAATGATGTTCCTGATCAATGCTGTGTACTCTCAATTAGCTTTTTGTGCTCCGAAATACCGTGACAAAAATATCCTAGTTGGATATTATTAACACGGCAATTTTCTCACAAATTCCAACCTTGGTAATGTGCACAAACACACGGCTGATTGAGAGCACGTGGAGCAGACGGCAGAAAACAATTCTGGCTACAAGGGGTTACTTGCTTGTTTATCTCAACGGCACCAACAGACCTCATGCGTTTGTACGTTTGTGCGAATCAAGACAACCTACACAAGAGAAACACTGATCTCTGGTGGTTTTTCATCTTATGTGTCAGCATTAGAATGCGGTGTGATTGTTAGTCTGCGAAAAGGAACCGATGATGTCTGATTAGGACCAGAAATTCATGAGAGATGTTACTCAAACTGCAGATACCATCTGCAAAAAAATATTAAGATAACAAATTAAAATAAAAAGGGAGCGCAGTTTAGGCGGAAGACAAAAAAGGGGGAACGAACCAAAAACGGAATGCGGCATAGCGAAATAAAGGAAACAAAAATGGCCACTTTATTCCCGATTCGTTTCTGATTGGATCTGTGAATCTATCGAGGACGATTTGGAGTGAGGTTCAAAGCCATCCCGCACGATGCATGAGTGAGACCTTTCGTTTTTGGCAAGGAAATTCCATTGGTATTGTTGACATGCAGCTTCAGAGCGGAGATCGCCGTGTGCATTAATTTATTTGATTTGGTCATCGATTTGCGGGTAACTCCTGATTCATTTTATGAAAAAGCAGAATTCTGAACACTGGCCCACATATAGATCAGTCAAAACACCCCCTTGAATCCAGACAGGACAGTGCGTAGATTGCCGAGTGAATCGAAACAGTACAACACGGTTTGTAATGATTTCACCGTTAACTCTGGGCTCCGAAATTCTTTACGAATTCCACGTGAGTGCTATGTTCCAGTTTTGCACGTTTGAGTTTTGACTACGAGCACATTTGCAGATTGAATAAAGCATCCAATATCAAAGTTAACTGATACACATCGAAAACGGAACAGAGATTACCCGATCAAATGGAATTTAACCGTGGATGGTGTAAACAGACTGTTTAAGTTGCCTGTCGAGAACAAGTTTGTACGTTTAGGGACCAATAAAGAAGTACCGTCCCACTGAACTCTAAACGGGTCGAAATAAGGTACTGGAATGTGAAACTAATGTGCGCATGTACCAGAACGCTACAAACAGATAGTATACTTTGGGCATACATTTTTTAACATATTTATGGATATACCTGTTTGAGCATTGTGCGTTTACACCCATAAATGCCTGGAATAAAATGTCACAGTTGCCCTGCACCACGTACAACACACACACACACACACGCACACTTGGTTATTGTAGGAAATTAGTTGACGTGTGTTCTGAACAAGTGGCCGTCTAATATAGAAACGATAACCGAGTTCCGTGTGTTATACACATATGCTCCAAGTAAATATTGTGAACTGCGAACAGGTGTTTCACTATTGTATTAATTCCCAACGCAAATCGAGGAGAGGGGACGTAGATGGGAGAGCAGCAACATAGACGTGAAAAGAAGGATCACCGTGCTGCAGTACTAGACTCCGTCCGGGAAAAAATCATTCATAGATTGCAACTGGGGGAGGGGGACTGTGGAGTGAATTGTGAGAGCTCGGGATTCAGGCAACCCATGACAACCCTGTCCAAACAGCTTTCCCGACCGGTTCAGACAGGCGATTCTAAACTAAATTATCTCTGCCGAATTTCAAATCGTTCGGTTCATTGGAACTACGAAAGCGAAATGCCAATAGCAATATTTCATTTTCACTGTTTTTTATTACAAACGTTTGTGATAGATAGATAGCATTGTGAAAACGAGCCGGTGAGTGAACAACTGTTTTCAGATATTCCCAGTCATGCTGCCATGTCAAATGACGTATGACATGATGCAACATATCGTACAGTGACAAAATGCTTACCCATTGACAAATCATTGTCTCTATTTAAGGTCATTAGTGGGAAACATAATGAAGATTGTGTATCTATATCTGTGTGTGTGTTTGTGGAAGAATGCTTGGTGTATTAGATGATGTAACTTTTTCCCAATTGAGTCTAGCGACACGTCATGTTCTGTCTTGTTTTACACTCTAGGTCGGGTCAACTGAAGCGCGTGAACCGGTTTTTTGTGGGCTAACCCCGGGCCGCTTTTGATTGACTGAATGAGAGGCGTTAAACAACTTGGAAAGCGTTCTCGGGTTAAATTTTGTGTCCGGTCTCTGTGATATTGTGATGGAAGGCAGTACAAAGAGAGTCCTGGTTAACGACCGAATCAAGAATGGGGCTCATCCGACCAGACGCGCAGACGCAGCGGCGGGAAGTGCCTCGCGAGACAATATTGACTGCCACCCCAAACGAGCGAATCGACAATTACAGTCCGATAGACAATCCGCAGCTAACGGGAGAGATACCCACCGAATGCCACAACGTCGGAGCAGTCGATCAACGCATCTCGCGCCGTGATCGGGTCAAACCAGTTGGAATGGCACGCGGAAGAAGAGGCAACGTACGNGCCTCGCGAGACAATATTGACTGCCACCCCAAACGAGCGACTCGACAATTACAGCCAGACAGACAATCCGCAGCTAACAAGAAAGATACCACCGGGTGCCACAACGTCGGAGCTGTCGATCAATGCATTTTGCACCGCGATCGAGTCAAACCAGTCGGAATGGCACGCGGAAGAAGAGGCAACGCACGTGCCAAGTGCGGACCAACCAACAACGAATGATCCACAGAAAGAGACATGAATCATCCCGCCGCGCGGTTGAGATTTGACTGTATATAATCGAACGCATAAACTGGTTGCTTTTGAATTGGATCAATAGACGTTTTCCCAGCCAGCTCGCCTTGTCGTTACAATATGACCCTCGGTTGTGCTTGGCGTGCAGCCAATCTTCCTCCAACTTAACAGTCATGGTTGATACTCCGTAACGCGAGACGAGACAAACATCTTGCTGGATAAGACACACTGAAAAGAATTACTTGACATGAAGACGGTCATTTAAGGTGGAGCGATTGAAGCTCCGGATACGGAGAGTTCTGCGGACCGGAAAATGTTCGAGTTAAAATGCAAGCTAGGGAAGAAACATATGTGCTTAGGAGAAAGGGACATAAGGTAGGTTTTAGTGATATTGTAGAAAACACAGCTGAGGCAGCTCTAAGCAAAAAGAAGGCCCAGATGAGAAGTTAGGGAGAAACCAAGGGAGGGGTGGTCGTTACTAATGCTGGAGTTAGCGATGCGCGAAGAGGACTAGGATAGCGAAGTGTAGGGTAGCCTCAACATTCAAAACGTGAATGGGATTTGAAGTTGAAGAAAGGTCATCGATGGACATCAGAAATAGGGAAGAGGAACGTACAGAATCTTGTGGAACGACAACATTCACAGGCACGGAACAAGACATGGTCCATCTACTTGAACAGAGATGCTGAGTTACTTTAGATAACTTGCTGTCCAGGAGAGAATTTCCGAAGTGACGCCAAATTTTGGACATGTATCCAGCAAACCGGTGTGCCAGATACGATCAAAAGCTTTCAATATATCCAACCACATCGCATGAGTTTCTCAGTGGTTTTCCAGTGCCGCTGACCATGTATTCGAAATGAGCGCCGGAAGATCATTGGTAGATAGATGGGATCGGAAACCGTACTGATGGTCGTTAAGAATCTCGTTCTACTCAAGATGGTGACGGAGTTGATCAACGACAGCTATTTCCATAATCTTCCAAATTACTGTTGTTTGGGAGATGACGCGGTAGAGGTCTGGGTTAGATTGACCATCGCTTTCTGGGGATAAAAAATATTTCTTATATCTTCCATGGGGTTGGGAATATCACGGAATTGAGAGAGTCAGTGTAGGCGACGTAGGACGGAAGCAAATTCTGTGGCGCAAATTTTGACGACGATGGGAGGAATCCAAGTGGCTTTTGTGGGTCCAGCAATAAGAGAATTTGACGTATATTTCTGGTGGAAATAAGCGGTGTGAAAAGATGGTTTGCCGTCGTGTGTGTGGAATGTTGCATGGGTGATCCCAGTAGAATAGAACTGGAAGTAAACACTTTCCAACGGGTCGCATACTAACTCACCAGATGGTTTAACAATGGGTGGGAAAGTAGCGGAACTGAAGTCACCGGTTACTGCCTTAGCGAGTGACCAGAACGTCCGTCTTTCAAAAGGAGCGATAGCCAATTGTGCTTCTTTGCGCTTAACAAAGTGCTCCTTGGTCTTCTTTATGATGGTTGTGGAGTTGTTTCGCGCTAACAAGAACCATCAGTGAGAACTAGGGGAAGGTGAACGACGCCAGTCGCAGAACGCTGATTTCCTTCTACAAAACGCGCGACAACAGGCGTAGTTAAACCATTCTACAGAAAGAGGCTTGTCTGGCTTAGTTAAGTGAGGAATAAATATATGCGTGCCGTGAAAAGAACTTTGGAACGATTCCAAAAGGAGATATCGGCGGAGAAGCAAAATTCATTCCAGGGGTAGGAATCCAGAAAGTAACGAAATCTGCACCATTGGGAGGAACCAGATAGTCAGAATGTGCGTCTAGAATTGGGATGAACAGTGAAACAGGTAGTTTGGATAGAGTGCGAAATAATGCAGTGGTTCGATGAGCCTCGGGTAGGAATTGCAGCAACAGTTGAAAATAATTGTGGGATGGAAGTGAGGANTACGGGTCGGGAAATCAAGCGGTTGGTGCATGCGGTTCAATAGGGCAAATGATTCTGCTTCATGTCCAAAGGGGCGATGTCCATAAAGACTGTAACAGCCAATCCCTGTGATGGACATTAAAAGTACCCAAAATTGTGAACTGAGCTTTGGGTTCTTCTTCAAAAACGCTGTCTATGTTTGCCGATAAAACATCAAAGAGTGAAGGGTCATTACTATTTGAGGANCGGTACACAGAAGTGCAGAAGTAGTGATGGAAAAAAAGGGAATCGAAATTTCACCAACAAATTCTGGAACCGGCGGCAAGTGTGGTTTAAGTGGGAGAACGGAGTAGAAACAATTCAATGATGGATGAAAGCACAAACACCAGCTTTGTGGGTGAACGAGGTGTAGAGATAATAATCGAGAAACTGAATATGGGTGGTGTCTGCAGAAGCGTGAAGTTGTGTTTCGGATGAAAATAGAGCAAGAGAGGAAGTGAACTAAAGAACTTGATATACGAATCAGCTTTTGGTTCAAGCCGTGAATTTTAGTGATAGCGATTGTCGAGTGAGAGTGCGCCTGAAAATTGATCCTGGTAATTCATGGTGAGATAAGAGCCAAACAAAAGCAGGTTATCTATAGAGGAGAGGAGTTTTGTTCAAATGTGATGAAAAAAGAATTACCAGAATGGCTAGAAAAACAATATCACAAAGAAATTGTTGTATAAAGCAAGTCGCTAAAGACCTGCTTGCGAGGAATCAAGACAAAATAATTCCGTAGAACGAGGAACAAGAAACACAACATTGAGCAGAAAAAAACCTATCCAGTCAGGTGTGATCAGATGCCAAAATGCAGTACTAGTTCGAGGATTGAACCTAAACCATACAGATGCCAACCGCGTAGAATTTATAGCAATACTGCTGTCTGTCATGAAAACACTTATTATACCTCTGGGTACTATGGAATACATAAGACAAAGAATAACTGCTCTGCGGAACGGGGAAATAAGAGAAAAATATCTGGAACCGAAAGGAACAACGAGCTATGTACAATCTGAAACGAGACAAAAAGCAAATCATTCACCCGGTGCAAAATGAAAAATCTAAAAAGACGGATTACATGACCAAGGCCAAAAAAATACATACTAGAAGACACCAACACCTGGAGACTGATTGAAGTGGATGCAATTCATAAGACTAGAGAAAACGTTGCTGAATTATTGAGCGACTGGGAAGAGAATTACCAAATCGCATTTGATGAATGTAGACACCTGAAACCAATTGATAGCACAATACCCCGCTGTTCTATGGACTCTCAAATGTACACTGCTGCTACCAAGCGTATTACTACCAGGAAGACGCAGCGCAATAATTTTATAGCATACACAATCATTTCGTTCGTGGTTCACAACTCTGTATCAACACATCACAGCAGTTTCTGGTGAATAAGAGGCAAACGACACTTAGGAATTAAGATTTATTGAAGGACTCATTTGATGTCAACTCGCTGCATTCACCTCCATGAACAGGAACTTCGTGGAACAAATCATGGCAGTTTTATTCAAAGCCGATAATGACAACTCACCAACTAGAAAAATTGGAATTGTGTCTGTCCTTCAACGTATTTTCGATTCAGCGGAGAGCTATATGAACAGATTCAAGATGCCCGAATGGGATCGCTTAATTCAGGTCTGATCGCAGAAGCAAGTATGCATAGATTGGGGACCGTTGTAAATCACTGGCCTTTATTCTTTTCATTAAGATTATTGTACGGTAATTTGTTTGGCACAGAGTCTGAACATCTGTGAAAATATATGTATATATAAACCTCCGAATCATGATAATAATAGACCTTGAGGTGTAGGTGATCTCTAGGCGTAGTTTCCAATCCCGCCGAGGCTACAGAACGTTTCAAAGTTGTGATATAATACTTCTCTCTGCCAAATTACTATTTGAACTTTAAATTAAGCCAATGATTGTCACTATGTTAGCATTTCTCTTTGGTATGATATACAGACGAACACCCCGGGTATATCCGAGAATAGTGGTACTTTCTCCATCCCGTCGTGGGAAAGTGTTTGCTCAGCTTTGACAGGAAATTCAACAGTTCTTTACGTGTTTTCAACAAATGTGGACCAAATCAGAAGCCAATAATTCCCCTACTAATCGGATTGTGATAATGAAAAGAGCGGTTNGAAAAGAGCGGTTTAGCTAGTTATCAATTACTTACATGTTTCCGGAATAAGAATATTGAGGCAACGGTAAACAATGCGTGGAAACGTGTACGCGGGTTGGACAGGCAACTGATGAATTCGTCCGCACCGGCTTGTGGATTTGCCGGATTTCAGTAATTATAAACGGATCGGTCTTGTAGTTAACTGATAGCATAATATGAATATTAATCACACGAAGTCCTTGAATAGAAGGAATCTCTCTGAAATAAACTTGGAAACTAGCTTGTCTTAGCCATGACGAACGAAAAACTCGAAACACAAGACGTTCGTGACAAGGTTTCTACCCACGTGCTTTCGATCTCGTGTGAGTAACACTGTCCATCATCGGATTTATCTCAAGAAACGAACCGAGGGTATTGCCACTGTATCACCCATTCCACCACTTATTGCAATATTGTTTATGGAGGAGTTGAAAGAACGGCTGTGGAAAGCGACACCTCTGATGGCAAAACTCGGTGGAGCTATGTGAATGAATGATACCTATGTTGCTATAAAGAAAGTGCATACCGAAACGTTTTGTGAAATTTGTAAATGACTTTCACAATCACATCAACTTCACGCTGGAAAACAATAACAACACCCTAAATTTTATTGATTGCTCTGTGGAAGTACTGAGCTTGAGTAAATTATCGTTGACCATACACAGGTAAGACGCATACAGGACGATACCACAATTTACATTAT
>UZAN01039588.1:53473-65726 GCA_900618425.1 Echinostoma caproni
ACATGAGGGTTGTGTTCAAAAACACTAAGACCATTTACTCAAAACTGGTTCACCTAAACGACCTGCATGTGAAAGGGGACACTTCTGGCGTGGTTTATAGAAACCGTTATCTAAGCTATCCTGTGATTTATGTCTGCCAGACGACCAGTAGCCTAGACAAAGGAATGATTGAGCACATGCGTCTAACAAAGAAGGCTCAAAATTATGCAGTAGGTTAGACTAGAATAGAACAAATGCCGAAATCGCTGGTCACGAAATGTTCGAAGGACAGGTGGTTGATTTCAAACACCCTCATAATCTAAAGCGTGGTTTCAGGAGTCACAAGGAGCGTTTGATGGCCGAAGCACACCTGATCAACGCTGAACGAACGACAATCAATCGATCTTTTGAGGCAGTCATTCCGCAGCTATGGCTACAATTAACACTTGTGCTTGCAAAATAGTCACATCCCCGCCCCCTATGCCAAATGACCAACGCGCACGTTTGAACCTCAAGGTCAAACCAATTTCACCCGTTCGAATCCCCCGTAGAACGATCACTAACAAACATGCTCGGACTACCTCAGAGTTCTACACTATGTCGTCATCCTATCACCTTCTAATTGCTCGCACAATGAGAGTAACCGACTAAATGACATGGGAAAGACCTTCCAACAGAGCCAAAACGTTGTCACCAACTACTTGTGTTTTGGTTTTTTATTCGTCGTGGCTAAGACAAACTCATTTCCTCAATAATCATGATCCACGACGCCCGTTTCTTCCAGAGAGATACCTTCCATCAATGGATCTCATGTGACTACCATGATCAATCATCGGATTTATCTCATTAAACTTGAAGCGAGTTGGATTGTCCGTCATATTTTCACCTTTCGCTTTTTGGTAACCAATGTAACCCCACTGAGGCTGTGTTCAACCATCGCATTTTTCCGATCGTTCCAGGTGCGCTCCTGGATTTTTCGTACATACCTTCCTGCGTCAACGTATTAACAATTGTACAACACATTTTGAGAGAGCTGGCAAAGGTTTTTGGCACGTGGATGATACATTGAAACACATTTTGCACCCCCACTGCTTTATAGTTGCTTGCACCGTGATATTGACCGATTAACCGACTTGAAAAGGGCCGTGCAAGAGGGTCGAAACGTTGTCACCAACGCCTTATGTTTAGTTTCTTCTGTGTTTGTCGTGGCTAGGGTAAGTTGATTTCCTCATAATTTGAATATCTTTGTATTGCACATGTCATTTGGCCTAACTATACCTTCACATCCATAGATAAATCCGTATGTGACCCTTTCTGACAGCGAAAAAAAGGGATGATTCATTTTTCTTTGGGTTTAAATTTCTCCGTATTTTGAAATATCGTTTGAAACATGAAACAATATGAAATACTGTTTTCTCTCTGTTGTAACTTATCAGTATGACGCAGTCACCGAAACCATTCAGACTTAAATTCTGGGAATGAGGTGGTTGCAACCTGACGCGCTGGGAAATTTGTGCTGTTTGTCACTCGTGAACCGTGCGCATTTTTAATTTTGTCATGTGAAGACTGAAAGGTCACCGAAAATGATTAACTGTTCAAGAGAACTAGACGTTTGAATGAAGTCACATAGACGTTTTGTTACTTGAACCGTGAAAGAAACATTCTGATGAAATCGGAAGTAAATTGTTCGTTAGGGATCCCTGACATTCTGCTGAATCAGAGGTCGATAAAGGCAGTTTCTTGTTACGTCTACTAAAAAGTGACTGAGAAAGGTCAAGATGAACAACTCCAACCCTATGTGCCTCTATTATCATGGTTATGGCAATAACTTCTGTAGACGTATCGCCTAAGTTTCAGATTAAAAAAGATTGGAACGAGAGAGACAGAAAGATTTAACTCCCAAAGTGGTTAATTAAGTCTGTTAACTAGAATACGTGCCAATGAAAGTATCGTAGATTTACGGTATAAGGTTGTGCGAGAGAGAGAGAGAGCACACAACGGTGTTGGGAATTAGTCGACAAATAAGAACAATAAGAAGTTAACTTTGTGTGTAGCACATGTGTGCAGTTGATAAGAATCTCATGTGCAAATCTTTCACATGCATTTCAATGACGTTCACACAAGTTAATTACCAAATTCTCCAGCGGGATTGAAGAGACGCGGCTAATGATGGTCGGTCCACGTTAAGGCAGTTTACAATTTTGCTTTAGGAAGTTAGCAAAAATAACAGTAAAACAATAAAGTATAACGGGAAAACACTGGTACACAATTTTGGAAATCATCGATAGTGGAGTATGAAACTGACGAAGTTTACGGATATGAAGAGAAAATCCTCTAAGCTTACTGACGATATCTTGGATGTGAAAGGTCCAATGATGATTAGCACTGAGAAAAAACCCAGGGATTTTATAAAGCTTGCCATGGATACAGGTTCAGAGCCAATCGATACCAGTTCAGGCGGGAAATAAGTGTTTGACAATGTAAAGATGCATTCATAACACTTAGAGAGATCATGAAAAAGCCTGGATGTGGTGGATATTTGTCAAACGTTCGTATCATAAAATTAAATCGTCAGTGTATTTCAAGAGATAAGTAGAGGAGCTAGCAAACAAGTCTCTAATATAAGTAGAAAATAATTATAAAGAATAGTTTGCACATTGGAGCACCCCAGAATTGTTCACCAACGATTGAGATTTCTTCCAACCTAACTCCGTATGTTCAGTTCTCAGTTCTCCCGCAGACCTAAACAGTCAGCCAAGGTAATAAGTGACTAGAAAAATATGAAGTCTACAGTTCAAGAAGAAAGGAACGAGGAACAGAACCAAAACTAGATGAGTAGTTTAGAAACCCAAAACAAACAGATTTCGCAGAGTCATTCAAAGGTTCGATACTTTAATGTAAACGAGAGAAAACTGTATCTAGCGTGCATCTGTTTGGTTTATAAGCAAACTAAAGAGGATTATACCGGACACAATGTGAGGTGTGAATGCACGTAAGAACAACACGTTCTACTGGTTTAAATCCAACAGAAATTAAAATGATAAGACGGAAGCGTTTGGTGAGAACGTCTGAAATAGAGAAGTTGCGAATGGGAACAATGGTTACTAGTTTCCAACAAGAGCAGGGTTTTAATGAATTGTTCAAAATGAGTTGAAACTTCCCTTGCAGAATGGGTCCCATGTCTCATAAGGAAAGATGAAAGAGCACGGTAACCAACATTGCAAGTGATTTTTACGGTACGCAAAAGCTCAAGAGTTTCTTCTTTTGAGACGGCCTCTACTTAAACGGCATCATCCAAAGCGAATGGCGTGACTATATCGCTCGACGGGTGGAAAAATAATCTAACTGAGCACGAGAACAGACGTATCACGAATAGGAAAATAAATGCGCTAGAGAGGAAATGTAGCACAACCAATCGAAGAGCGCACTTGCAAAAACGTAAGATTGCTTTTTCTCATTCAAACTCCATCCCAAAACACTTGATCTGCCCCATCACAACTATGGATTTCAGTTTTGACCTAGTGAACGTGTGAATATCCAGCGTTATCCGTTGCACGAAATAGGGAAACAAACAACCGGAAAAAATGAGGTGTTTTATGTACCCGGTATTCCGAGTCATGGTATACGATGGAAACGGACAGAGGTCGACTCCGATTTGCGATTGTTTCAGCTCATTACCTAAAGGACGCAGACTTTGTTGAATTAATAACCGCTAAGCTTACACTTTTAGGTCTGGGGTGAGAAGTCGAGAAGAGGTCATATAACAAATCACAGAGCAGATCTGAGCCCGGATTCGACGTTGAATGACCTAGTTGTGGCAAGTGGAGACAGTCAAACTTGCCAAACCTCCTACAAACAAATTACTAGGTTGACTGAGTCGTGACTGATGGTGGTAGGTTTCCGATTCAATGAACAGAATGGCATTAATAAATGCGATGCTACGTTTTTGAATGCTCGAATGTTTGTGCCATTTCGGGAAGATACGATTAATTGGAATCGGCCTGATTACCGCAACTACTCAGATAAGAAAATTTGTCCATTTGCTTTATTATTTCGCAAGTCTTGTAGCAATCTTTTACATTGTTTATGTGCAAAACGCATACTGAGCATGGTTACATTGTCACTCAAACTATCCCGAAATAGCGTACAGCTTACCTGGATCTTCATTTCGCAGCACAATGTCCTCTGCGAACTGCAGATTAGTCAGTTTACCATCTGGGAACAAATTGATGCCACTATACTCGCACGAGGATACGACTTGCTTAACAATCAAATCTATAACCAATTTTAATGGAGAAAGAGAGAGAAGGCACCTCTGATGATTACCAGTTTCCGTGGCAAACTCACTAGAAAAAACGGCCGTTAGTAGGTAGCACTAGTCACACAATGATTTATTCTTAATGTATGCTGAATCAAAAGGGGGGACCCATAAATTCGCAAATCCGATGAATAAGTGTATGAACTCTGTTGACGCGAACGGAAATCTTATTTCCTGACAAACATAAATACAGATTTTGAGAAAATATTTCCCACTGATTGAGAGTCATTCACACGAGATCCATGAATGGAAGGGATCTCTCTGAAAGAAACTTGGGCGTCGTGATCATGATTATTGAGGAAATTAGCTTGTCTTAGCCATGAAGAATGAAAAGCCAAAACACAAGTAGTTGGTGACAACGTTTGGACCCTTTTGGAAGGCCTTTGTCAAGTCGTTGCCGTGGCTAAGATAAGCTAATTTCCACAGTTTCTACATTTTGGAATGCTTCTCTCCACTGATTTAGTCTCAAAACCTAAACGGATATAATAGAGCCATTATCGAACTACATCAACTTGGTATGTTTAATAAACTCTACCCGCCATCACGAAGCGAATGCTTACTTTTACTTTTGATCAACTAACTCCTATGGGCGGATAAGTCAGCTGTTTGCATGTCTCTAATGATGGCGGTCCATGCATGACGACCAGTAGGAAAGTTGACGCAGTGTGAAACTCAGTTTTCCTTCCAGTTACGAATTCCATATATGAATTTGAGGTCCAGTAATTCCAAATCCGCCTTGATCGTACTGCTCCCAATTTTCAGGTGACCACCGAGTCTGCAACGCGATCCATGGCACGGTGCAGAGGACACAGCATATCGCGCGATTTGAGCGTCATGCCTTCGGAGCACATGGCCAAATCACTGAAGGCTCTTCTAGCTCCATCTACTCGGAGTTGGATTTCATCTTCTACGTGGCTGTTTGGTCTTATCGTAGAGCCAAGATACTTGAAAATTCGGTTGATCCGATAGGCTTCCCATTAATCGAGAAAGGTTGTCATGGCAAAGTTTCGGCCTAGGCAGACTGATCTATACAATTAACAACACGCTGGAGGTTGTCCACGGTGTCTGTAAGTACAACAACAATTTCGATAACAGCAATCCATGTACCTGGTTCAAGCTGCACACCGGCGTAGTCGGTGAGTGCTTGTCGCATTACCTAATCAACGGTGTAATTGAATAACACCGGTGATAGGGAACAATCTTGCCTAACTCCAGAGCTTAAGGTAAACTCAGCTGATTCTTCCCAAGATGTATGGACGTGTGCCCGGATTCCTGAGTAGTATGACTTTAAAAGCCTGATGAGCCTGTCAGGCATCCCGTCGGACCACAATATGCACCACAAGGATTCTCTATCGACCAAATCAAACGCAGCGCGGAAGTCAGTGAAACATGCAATGGTATGTTGTTGGAACTTGTAGCGGTGTTTCAGAATTCTACGGAGAGTTAAGATTTGTTCAAACAGCCTCTTCGGCGGGGAAACTCTCTTTGGTTCGGCAGAGTACGGGTATGTTTGATGACTGCAACACGATTAAGCAGTATCACAGCAAAAAATATAGACGCAATATCAATGAGTCGAATACCCCTGTAATTTTCGCATTTAGATCCGCCACCATTTTTCGGAACCGGGACTAAAACTGAAGCCGTCCCATTTTTTTGAAGAAAGCTTCACTTTCCCAATGGTTGTAGAAAAGAGGGTGCAACGGATCGATTAGAGTTGGTAAAGAAGCTTTGAATAATTCTGTTACTAGCCCGTCTTCTCCAGGGACTTTCCTGATTTTCAGAGAACTGATTGCATTGACGGTTTCTGTTGTACTAGATGGGTCACTATTGATGTCTTAAGTGTCCACATTGCTTGACACATGTGGAAAGCCAGCTTGGTTTGATGGGCGGTTGAGCAGATCGTCAAAGTGTTTAAACTATCTTTGTATTTCTTGCTCAGTTCCCTGAATAAGTTGGCCTGTGGTGCGGCAAAACAGTGGTTCCGATGTTTGCCTCTTTCCTACTATGATACCGTTTAGAATAACTAACTTTTTAAAGTCCGCTGCGATGGTTGTAGCCTCCATGCTGTATGCAATCACCTTTCCGTATTGTTCAAGGTCCCTCTTAGTGGAGCGTGTTGCCTGACGACGGATAATACAAAATTCATGAGAATTGATCAGCCATGCATCTCTTACCTTTGCGGACAACTGCTATGTGCTCGGAGATCCAGTCTCTCTTGTGGCGAAGAATCTCACCTAACCACCCCATCGCCCCTCAACTGATGGACGTTTTCACCGTAGACCACCGTGCGTCGACAGTTAAAGCATTGAAGAAAGTTGCGGCTATACGCCTGCCTTCTATCAGATCGTTCTAAGAGAGCGGAAGTGAATAGGACGTCTCCAATAAATTTAGTCGTGGGTGAAAACTAAATAATCAGAATCCCCCACCCCTCTTTTCCCCAATCGCTGCTCCTAGATTTGTGGTCACAACGAGCACTTCGTTGCACTGTTTACAACCTCGGCTGAACATGCACATTATTCTCGAGTATAGGTCATTATAACACCCCCCGAATTGCCAATCAGGTGTTTGGAATCAGGGAGGTAAAATGTAAAAGTATTACCTTCTTTGGTGTAGTTTATACGATGAAACTAGAATGGAACATCAAATACGTTTTTGNNNNGCACGTGTACGTCGACCAGTCTACAGTTGAGAGATGCGTTCATATGCACCAGGGCAGTTTGGAGGTAGCTAACTGATCCCGAGGATTGATACATGTCGATTACTATTGCGCTCCCTCAACCCGGGATTATTTCTGTTTTCATGATGCGCTGGTTGAGCAGCCTCTACCAATTGGAATGATAAGCATTATGCTTCGGAAGCAAAGGACCACCTAGGCAAGATATCCAGGTTGCTTCATGAATTAATCTTATTTCATATTGCCAAATAAAAATTGTAATAATAACTCATTTATGACTCATCAAATAACACAATTTTATTGCATATTTTATGAATACAAAACAAACTCTACACAATACAAGCAGTTGGCTTTACCGTGGCCTCTGTCGCAAACGTAAAACGCACTGGTATATCACTAATTCAGTCAGAAAAACAATGCATTACGATGCGATTGTTTATTTTGTCTGTTCCAAAGCAACAAAGTGGAGCGTGAACGGCTAACTACCTGATCAGCATAGGTTAGCGATTAGCACGCCTTTTCCAACGGTTATGTTACTGAAGTAACAGTATTTTGATAGATGGCTATGTTTTCGGCATACAGAGAGCAAATGCAGCATGAATTGAAATGATAGAAGGCACTGAGCCGCTGCTTCGACCTACTTGGGTCTCAGTAATCGTGCGAATCCATCGACCCAACTGGGAATCGAATCCTGGACCTCACAGGCAGCACGCAAACATACTACTCATTCGACTATCGGGAAAGCTGAACAGACTGTTTTTCATTTCCCTAATAAACGATGCAGACCAACCTATCTTTGCGAAATAATGCAGATATCACACCTTGCGAAGCTCTGCAACAGTCTCCGAAGTCACGACGCTCATTGTAACATTCCAACTCGATTGCATGTTACGTGAGAGAAACGAAGGATTCGGTTTCTTTCTTTGGTGTAAAGACCAAATGAAACTTGAAACATCTTGTTGGGACATTTCTTTGCTAAACAAGCTCAAGTTTTCTGTTTTGTTTGCATTGTTGACATTGCAATCATATTTAATAAACGACCAATTTCGATATTAGTTAACGTTATTTTATTATATCATACTGACCGCTTCAGCATAAACTTCTTTCGATTGCAACCACTACCAACACCACGATGATAACGATATTAATCGCACGCGCGGATGTGATTTATTTCATTCTAAAAAAACGAATTCATCCTTGGTTTTCGTCAAACAACCGAGAAGCGGAAGGGTGCGTGTTTGATCCGTGGTTGTCATGGTGTCCAAATGAACTTTATCACTTACCATTATTCGTTTGGTTAGGACAATAATGTATTCTATTCACAACACTTTCTATTGTGTATGGAGTCGAAGTACAACTCTAATGATTGGACAAGTTGGATTGGATTTCTCAACAACTTTTTCTATATCAGATCCACCAGTAAATCCTCGTCCAAACCATCGGAGCAGTGACAACACAATAGATTTTACGAAAACGATGCAACCCCGGGGGAAACAATGGCATAACACCCACGGTTTTCGGAGATGAATCTAAAAAAAATGGATCCGTGACGGATCGTACCTACTGTAATTTACTGCAGCTAGCTCCGTGGAAAGGATAAGCCGGCTTTATACATGATCACGATCAAGATCATGGAGTTTTTTGGTTGTTTGATACGATAGACGTCCCCAGCGTCACTCGGCGTTTTTTTATTTTGAGGGTGCACCTCTAGCCTTTGCACAACTAAGTGTGAACTGCAAGCACGAAGTGATCCTTCGCCTCGGAAGTGAGGGGGTCAATGATTTTAGTTTTAAAAGGGAAGTCAGTTCGGTGTTTGTGACAACCTCGTCATTGGACTTATGCGGCTTTTAAACAAGAGCCAAGTGACCAACCTGGAACCGAACACACACTGTTAGTGCCGCCGCTGTTTGTTCGCGACTGCTTATTTGTTGCGGTATGCCACAAGTTAATCACGAGTGGGGTGTGATGTTATAGCGCAGCCGCATTTAAAGGAACGATTAGGCGAAAACTTGGATGTATTGTTCAAAGTAAGTACGGTGTTTATCTCAAGCGAGATGGGAATTAGTGGAACTCGTGGTCCATGTTTGTTTCCGGTTGCGAGACACCGGAATTGNATTGTTTGCCTGTTGACCAACGCGTATTGTAATTTCAATGCCTTTTGTGCTATTTTTTAAATAAATTCAAATGGAAAACTACAGCTTAAGGCCCACTGCGAGGTATGTAACATTTGTTGACCAATTAATAATACTCAAAAACACCGCATAGGATCCTACTGAGAGCCATACTTGTTGGCTAATCCGCTACGTTCCTAACCATATCACGTGACCGTGATCCGCCATTCGACTGGATTCATCCAAAGTTTAAGGCCTTATTTGTGGGATTGACATATGGTTCTTCAAATCTTGTTAAATCTCATTGACTATAAGATGCTTCGTAACACGAAAGATAAACAAAAATTGGAGTATGATGGACAGAGAGAAAGAGAATCGTGCAAGATATTATTGATCTGCATGCCTGATTCGAATGGGTGTGCCATTTGCTAGTTATCCCAACACGAGAACTGTATCCTCCTGTGTTGCATTAGTATAATGATGATGGACAGACAGGTTTTCCTTGGTGTGTAAGTGGGGGCCGGGTGGCAGGGTTGATGGACCGTTGAGTTGAACTCCACACGAGGTGCATGCCAGTCATGATAAGTAACCTCCAAGTGCTCTTGAAGATGTGCATATGGTAGCCGAAGCATTCAGTGATCCCGATAGTATCACATACCTGAGACGTTATACAAGTCACTTTCGCTTCGGGCCGACGTTAGGAATCACGAAACACATATACAATCACGAATAAGAATTTGTGTTTTGCCACCTATCTGCTTAATTGCTGTCCGGAAATACCTTATGCGTATATTTTGGAAAATAGCATTTATAATCTCTGTTCGGTGAAACAATTTTGGGTTGTGTTTTACATTGGATAAAATTAAAATTTGTTCCCGATTGATTACAAATATAGAAACTGAATTTACGGGAAAAAACGTTCCATCATGCATTACACAACGAGAAACTACAACGACCTTGACAACTTGCCATTCCGTTTGAGTGTGGGTCGTGCTCATGTCTTACTGAACCTTAGGTTCATGGTTGTAAAAAGTCTGTTTTTCGGGAAATGTTCTCAATGTACTTTTTTCTAGCCCAATGGACACGAATCACATTTAGGAAGGGAATCACAACTGCTTATATATAGTCCTGAACCAATCAGATTGTTCGCCGGGCGAAATTAAACTTTGATACGAACCAATCATAAACACACAATTGATGCAGTAAAATAATCGATCAATTCAAACAGCACTTTCCAACACAATGGCGTTAGCATTTTCCTCACTTTCAGATAGTCAGTCAAACCCCTCTCTACGGATAACATCTCATCTGTTGACGGTTCCAGCCCCCACCTAGACTCGGCCCACTTGCGGTTGTCTGATGTTTCCGTTCAAGTGAGACATCCTGCCACACATACAAGTCAAGTATCTCACAAAACAGATTGGGCTGAGATTGAGAAAGTTCCACTTAGAACAACGACAAAGTCAATAGATTTGGTCAGCCTCAGGTCTCTTCAGAATTGAGCAGATTCTTATTTTGAAGCTTCTATTACGGGTTATCATAGAACAATATTTTACTATAAGAACATCGTGATCTTCCTCGAAATCAAAGCCAAGCTGTACAAAATCAGGAGCGCAATTAGCTTGGCTTCTCCGCATTCCACTATTTAAGCACAGTTTTGTGAAAAGCCTTTGACTGCTACTCCGTTGAATGGTACCTAAGACAGAAATTCACTCCCTCCTATTTCTGTTAACCTCACTGTCGGGCACTTGGGAGTTACAGTAATTTCTAAGAACGTAAAGTCAATAATTGAGTGGGATAAACAAGCACATCTAAGATACCTCGTCGTTTCAGGAAGCCGATGCAGGTTACTGGAAACAACAGCGATAAAGTTATAACGCCTATGGTAATAGCGTAACGTTGCAAGGCAAAATGCCATCCTTTTCACCGATCCCGTATGTATCCATCGATTAATACGTGATCCGCATAAACAGAATACCGTTTTGACGCAACGACATTGTGATTTCACCTGGTTGCGCACCCATTGACATTTCTCCCACCTCCGACGTTATCAACACGAAACGGAGATCCCAATGCGTACATAAAACACTTTTTGAGCGGTTTGGAGATATCTCTTTGCGTAAATCTACGTTTATTTTGCCCGACACTTGCTAAGAGATATAATCTCTACTTCGTTCTCTTCAAGGTTTATTAGTTCCTCTAAGTTATTAACTGCCTAAACATTTAGTCAAAAATACGGAAAGTGTGACCACAATTTGCTTTGCTGTGCATATTGACGATACTATCGGCAAACCACTGAAAACATACGCACACCACAGAACAAGCTATACAATCTCAATAACAGCGTGAATGAAATGTTGTTGTCATAAAAGCATCCTGACCAGTGTCAGGTTGTCGGTCGTATTTTTCACGAAACCAGCTTTTCCAAATAAGCAGAACGCGGTCACCAGATTCATTCAAATTTTGATCAAACTCGCGATGATACTGCGCGCTTTTTCGTGCTTTCAGTGTCCGTTTCAGTTTGCTAGCCTTATGACCCCGGGAGGACAATTTGTCCGCGACGAATTGCTTCAATCCACATGACCGGGTTTGATGACTCTTGCGCGAAAATGTAAGATTCTATTTAATACCTACTCAGCTTTTACTTATTTCCGCCAGTAGAGCTCTGACTATTGATCGGTGGATTCTTCTCTCAGACATCGGTGTGCATTTGTTGTCGGCAATTTCAATGAATGAAGCTGATAACTCACGCACATGAGCACATCAGGATTGCAATAATCGGGCATAGTTTAGTAGCGGAAGTGTTTATGCTTTATCAAATGAAATATCCGGCGCTTCTGGAAGTTCATATGCATGATTTATCTTGTGTTTACTCCTTAAAGTTTGAATAAATGATTTGTGTTTCAAAAAGACTCTCGGTGTTGTGAACTGCCTCTGATGGTGCAATGCCGCCAATGAAACCATGGAGTTGATGACCAGTGTTTGCCTGAAACACGTGTTTTTTCCACCGTCCATGTTCCATATCGGTTGCCATAACTCAGTCAACGATGGACCAGTAGATGGATGCAGACGCAGCATTGATCTATCCGAACTGACAAAATACTGGTCTCAATACTTGATCTTTTTCAGTAGTAAAAATATCAACTTTGAGGTTATATTTAAACCAAAATG
>UZAN01039588.1:81639-106130 GCA_900618425.1 Echinostoma caproni
ATTTGTTTTGGGGTAATTTGTAAATGACGTTGAATGCATCGTTGTCTGGCTGATGTCCGGTATCAGCGAGGTGGTCCAGGAAAGAAAACATCAATGAAAAACTGGAATCTCTTATACATTAAAATTTTTTCCATGGAATTTGTTTATCAGTTGTTTTTTGTTGTTGTATTTTTCTTTCAGATATGCCTACAATGTGAATGGCATTCACGGGAGAAATATTTGCAATAATGAATGAAGTTTGCAAAAAGTTTAAATTAGAACATAAATCTCTTCAAGAAGTTTGGAAACAGTGGATACTTTGGAAACCAAAAAAGGCGAAGTCCCTATAGGCCATTTTGAAAAATGATTGTCGATTGGAATATCCATCAGTGAGCATTCATTAACAGCAGTCAAATCATACTACAGCTTTTGACTTCATTGCTAAACAATCAAAAACGTCATGGGAATATCTACAAACGCCTGGAGGATGCGAATTTATATAAGATTAATTGATGTCCTTGAGCAGTAATTTTGTTTCAACCCCTGTTGGGAATAGGGGTTGCTTGATGTTCAAAACATTGCATAATTAGTATTATCCCAATAAACAACAATGGTTTGATATCTCTAACGCAGTAAATATTGTTCACCCGATGAATAATTTCCGGATTTTGTTTTCCCGTAAAACACGCCTTATCACAATCTTTTCACAAGATATGCATACTTTCAGGATTGGTTGTGATCAACCCATTCGCGTTGGCACTGCGGATGAGCCCCGCGGCCTTTAATCACGAATGCCTTCCACTGCTGTTTTTCCTCGCGCAGTTGTGTGCACATAAGTGGTCTCTGACGTCACTCAGTGGATGAAAGAATAAATACCGTTTTTGGAAGTTTGGTTTATTGTCTTATTCTCAGTTGGACTAATAAATATTGGATACTTGTTATCTTAGTTGGCAATGGCGTTGCGAAAGTTTATTTGTTAAAAGAAGGCCTGCATTGTGCACGCACGTCTCTTTTCCGAAAAACATCCGAGCAACCTTGTTCACATAGTGGTTAAAACAAACCGCTTATTCGACATGTATTCTTTGTTTGCGTGCACTGCAGTTCGTCACTAGTTTCGTGCCAAAGTGTAAGGTTATATCTCTACGACACAAAGAGCTATTTTCACATTTCCTTGGTAATGAAAAACTACCGCATGCTTCAATTAAGAAGGACCTAAGCATCATCATTCATGAAAAACTTAAGCTGCTCACTCAATTGCGCCTATGGGTCCAACGCACCTATAAATAATGTCGGTTTACTTAAGCTGGACTTTAGCCGGTTTGAGTCGGCACTTTTTCCCATCTTCTATCAGCATGCATTCGCCATTCACAGAGTATGCCATCCAGNCCAGACATGCGGTCTATGGCTACAACGTGATTGCCAAACGCTGGAGCGTCCACAAAGGATGGCCACCAAAATGATCAGGGGATTTATTCGTCATTCATACACAGAGAGATTGAAGTCACTGGGGTTATATTCCAATCGCTACCACCTCCTCAAATAAGATGTGTCTATGGTAGACCAAATAATGCGAAACCCAAGCCATCCGTGTCACCTGCTGCTAAAATTACCACCCAACGTTCATTTTAGAGGACATCCATTCAACCTGGTTAGTAGTCTTAAAATGCCAATTGGAATGCCGGCGTTAGTCACTCGCAGTCCGAGTGTGTTCAATCTGGAACTCCCTCCCACTCCACATCGTCTGTGCACTAAGCTTGGAATCTTTCAAACTGTGACTCGATAAAACCTTAGCATACCTTACATTCCAACGTAAGTGAAGTTGCTTACAGCACTGGGAGATTCCCGTATCATGTGACATTTGACACAAGGAATTGTATATGTCACTGTCCTTTAAACACAATCCAAACCTATGGGAGGAGAAAAGCATGAGCTTGTGAGTTGTTCCCATAAAAGTTCTTTGATCTTTGAATTTTGGTCATTACGGCGGTTCCAAATTGTCGTTTCACATACGGTTTCGGTCCTTCCGGTTTTTCCAACTACATCACAGAGATTTGTACTATTGGTCAACAATCACATAAGATATTGTAAAAGGGGTTAGCCCGGGCTGTACATCATGTGTTTATTTTTAAAAGAGCTTGTTTCTCTTCGTTTAATCGTACATTTACTATCGTAGTTTGTGCAAATCCCAGTAGCAACATCCATAACATAAAGTCAAATATGTTAGAAAGGAAATTTGTTTGTTCGAAACCAGAGGGATTGGTTTTGATGATTGTGTCATTGTTACTTTGCTTGTTCTTGCGTTTAAAATTAAAAGTATATAAAAATCTGATCTGATAAGAACTTGAGAATGTGCCACTCGAATATAATGAAACAATACAGTTTCGTTTGAACGACGTGGTGCTTCGGTTTGTGTCTGATGGTTATTTCTATGCACATGGACGCCACACAAACAACAACTGCCTCGACAGTAGGGAGTTACGAAAAAAGGTGGTACGAATAATACCCTAATACCCCCTATATCATCCCATATTACGTCTGTGTTTGTTTCCACACCACGAGGACGATTGAGTTTTGCCGTTTTTCAAATGATGTTGTCGCCAGGTTTACTGAGCGACACGTACGGACCACGCATTTATTGAAAATGTTCTCGCGGGTTTTGGGATGTTTTCTGGACGTGTTTCTCATCTTGTCTTATTGACACCAGTATACAATGTGATGTGGTTTAATCCGCGGGCTGTAGAATCGGGGCAATGGTCATTTTTTTGCGTATTTGCTTGATGTTTTATGATATAAATAACAGCAGAATATCGAGGCAATATTCCGTATGAATATGAATATATATATATATATATATATATATGCGTGCTGATTAAACTAGGGCAACAACCTGATCTTCATTACATTTCCTTCTCCCAACCCTTAGTGTTCCCAACCTCATTCACGGGATTGACTATGCCAGGGCCCCATATCAGAAACACCATATTTGTACTAATCTTCCTTCCGGTTTTTGATTATATTGAATGCCAGTAAAACGCAGAAGTATTTCGTAGCCTATTAACTTTCAATTTATTTAAACTAGAAACTTCTCACCAGTTGACCCTTTTCCTATGCACTGGGTGAAAATAGATCTGCCATTTGTCATATCTGTCTAAAACCTAATAAACACTCGTATCAAATAGGAATCATTGGTTGAAAAGAATGAATTTTCATGCAGTTTTAAATAAAATACTGTCCAAATCTCAGCCATACCATTCGAACTACTAGATAGTCTTTAGTAGTTCTTCTGTAAATCACATTAGGAAAACCATTTTTAGGAATCATGATATCTCTGTTCCAACTATTGTGCAGAGGGTTTCAGTCATTCAAATATAATCAACCAGAGCTTAGTGCATCAACAGGAACTGTTGCCTAATCTAGCAGTTCTGATTGAAGTCTATCCAACCAACTACTGCGGTTGCAAAAATCTTTGGGTTATGCATGCATGCATGAGTAAACCCTCGAGGAGGGCTATCGGCAACGAGACACCACAGAATTACACCACTCTGTTTTGTAATCCAACATTATTTGTGACCATTGTCAACAAACAGCCGAGTGCCGCTAGCAACTGGTGGCCTATCGAATTCCGCGATTATTTATGGCCCTCGTAAAATGCGATTATCTTGTTTCGAAGGCGCTGTTAGAAGACACGTAAAGTAAAAATGCAATAAATGTGAGAATATAGACCACAGTATGTCAGAAAGCGAATGTATTTCTGTTCCAAATTGTTTTAAAAAGAAGAACAATTCAGATGAGAGGAAATTAAAAACAGAGTGTTGGCGCCTTTATTGCTGAACCGAAAAAATGTTGGTGTTTTGAGTTCGGTGTTGTTCCTACCGCATGTGATGGTGGACTCACAGGCTTCATTTAGAATGCCAGGTATAAACGAACACAATAACTGACCTTGTTCTGTAGATCTCCCCCAAAGAGACTTGCACATTCCCCGGTTAGCACAAACACGTGTTCCCTTCCCACTTAAACGATGCACCTATTTTATCCAGTGTATGTTTGTGAGCAATCGATTAGCTGTAAAATTTCTCAAAAACCCTTACTAAATTATGACATTGATAATTCTCTTGTGAGCTGAACTCACTTCAGTGCATTTCGAACGGCGGACTGGAGTCGGTAATATCAAATACATTAAATCCTCTCCGAGGGACGAAACCAATTATTGAGACCAATGGGAACCGATACCGGTTTGCAGGGAAATTTATTCTTACACCAACGTAATCGATTGTCTCTTTTAGCCTAGTAACTTTTCTTTTCTGTTTCCAGGATCAACTCAGCTTTAGAAACACTAATTGTCAATCACTCCAGGTCTCAGCTACCTGGAGATTTGATCTCTTGTGTTTACCGGTAATTGCTGTTTTATTTCCTTGAGATACAAATTTTTGTTTTCGTAGCGCCTAGCGTCCGGATACGCAATTCATCGACATTTTTTTTCCATTCCGTGAGTTTAACTAAGCGCCTGAAACTATTTCATGGTATTACCTGTTTCTGTAGCTAAAAGATTATCAATAAAACTCTCTGATGATTGTGTTCAACTAAAACAAACTGAAAGTTTTGCTCACGAGGAAAAGGTTACCTAATGCTATTTCAAATTGGTGCATACACTTCAGAAAATGTAATGACCCTTACACAAGACTGAATTCTGAAATGTTGAACACGCGTTGCTACAATCTGCCTTCATAAATACAAGAATTTCAGTGTAATTTCGAAAGGACTTCGTTCAACTGCATTACGTATTTAAGGTCCGAAAATGAGGAAACCATTGGTAACTACCTGAACAAGGTTTTGCATATATCATACAACTCTATGAAATTTGCTTGAAACCTCGCCAAGTTGATGTTTCGTCCACTCACGATTTCACCATAAATCCTCCATCAATTCTGGAAACCTTCAGCGTTCTATATCTCTGCTTTTCATTACTCCATGTTACACTCCCATTTCGTAGAGCGATGCAAATTTCGATTACCCATATTTTCTACTGATATTGCTAGCTCTTTGAAATACCACGAATAGATAAAAAATCATTCCGGCTCTTGGGGAATCGATGCAAATTGTGTGATGACAGTTTGTTTATTTCTTCAGCGTTCTGTCCTCCTACTGATTGCCCTGACCAACTTACTTATATCCGTAGACGACATGATGTGCTGGACACTGTATTTCTGTCACCACTGATTTAACTCATTTGTTAAACAACCTTTATGATGAGCGAGGTTTTCTACTCGATCTTGGTCTTAATCCAACTAAATATACCCATCTGGATACTTATCTCTGGGGTAATCCAACATGATTACCTCATAATTACCGGGAACACTAATTTCCACTGATCCCTCACAAATCCTATTCGTTGTCGGTGAGTCACAGAGAACGTTCATGGTCCCGCGATGTGCGCACAGTTGCTTTGTTCAAACGACTGTTATAATTACGCGCTCTTGCTGCTCTCCTGTTGTGTTGAACCAGAGCATGGGGAGTTTGGTAGCCAGGGACTACGCATAATAGGTTGCTTGTTCGAGTTTTTTTTGATAAATTGATTATATATATTAACTACAGTATTTATTATATAATGTTGGGTAATTCCTTCAACGAACATCCTTCAGTCAGCCATAAGTTCCATTTTTAAATGATCCTATGGTGTTAACCTTTCTTTACACTCGAACAAATGCATTGCAGTTTTGATTGCCATTAACCGTGGGCTATCAAGACTTTCTGAATGCTCCGCTCCCAACCTCTTAATCAATAACTTAAAAGTTGAAAGGTCACAACACTTCAAATATCTTGGATGTTTTTTGTCTGCTGACGTTAAATAGTCCACGTAGAACAAACATTTCCTAAAGTCAGAAAGTTGACCTTTTATATTTAATACCTTCGGCATCTGAAAGTGTCATTGTACATCATTTCTAAATGTATTTTCTCGTACGTTTTATACCATTAGACCTACTGCTCTCTCGTTATGGTTCCCGGTCTACTGTCTAAGGATTTCATATTAATTAGACGCTCCCGAAAAGCACCTCTAAATATTAATCTGTATCTTATGAGGAGCTAGTTGATTTAATTGTCAACCAACACCTCAAGTCGCATGACCGAGTGTGTGATTCTATCTTGCCCGATGCATCACATCCTTTACACTCAGCCCTATCTTGCTCCATTTCAACTTCTGTCACCCGCAATAAATGTGAACCTGTACATACTCGCCTCACTGTTTTTCCTAATTCCGTTGCACCGTACCTTTCCTCTTCGTTGGTTTCCAGGGAAAAAAATATCAAACGAACTTACACACAGTCCAATGCAAATTTGAACGCTGAACTGTTCTTCATTTGATAGGCGTTCACAGTGTCCTCTTTATTACAATTTAAGTAGGTATTCGTCATATCTTTAAACGCATTTTAATGACATGGATGCCAAAGCAAAAGTGACAATTATCTTTTCATTGAAAATGTTATCCACATTAGATGAATAAAGTGAACTCTCGACTTGACTTGACTTGACTTGATTAGACTTGTGTATTGTTTAATAACCTAAACAGCCTTTGGATACGTTAAGCACGTTTGGGGTCAATTTTTCTCTCTCCCTCTGTCTATAGTCCGGGTGCAAACCTGGAGGAGTGTGGCTGCCGCAGGGTCATCACTTGGTCGTTTTTTGGATGACAGTGTTTTGCAAAACTACGAAAATTAAATGTTGTCCGTGTGTTTTGAATATTGTGGTATACACAGGAATTAGTTTTTTTTCAAAGTAGAATGATGAAAATATTTTGGTGGTTATTCACCTAGTTACTTTAGTCATATCATTTAACTGCTCCAGATGCGTTCTGTTTCCTGTCGATTTCGTGTTATGCTGCTTCCATATGGCCCCGTCAGATATACATTTAATAACGTAATACAGATTGTATCAACTGCATCATCGGTTCTATCACAATGTGACGTGTTAAAGGTCCAATTCGAAGGAGTTGCTCGATAGCCAGTTCACTATAAAGATATTTAAGTGAGCATCCCCCGGAGATGAAAACAAATTACGGATTGTTATGTGGGACAAACCGGTGTGAAACTGTAAAAAAACATTGAACGGTGGAAAATAAAAAATAGTTCCCACGGCACTGTCTTCCAAAGACTACACAGTTGTCAAAACAATAAGTACACAATCGGCTTGGCCTAACGATTCAAGTGACGTCAGTTGCACAACCAGATGGCTTTCTGGTCTATCTGATGGGAAGGTACTATGCAATTTGGCTCAGTTGAAAAACAAATCATACCGTTCATGATATGGGAGATCATATCGTGCAATCGGTTGATGATGTTGGTTAGTCTGGCTTCAGAACAACTAACAAACCAACTCGTGGAATCCATCAATGTCAATGTATTACTTGTTATGCAATCCACATTCGATTGCTAATTTCCCAACTCCCCGTATCTCTGCCCCCCCCCCATCCTGCGTTCTCTGTTGGTTAGAACAAAGTGGCTTAGTGATAGGATCAAACACAGTTGGTATCATTCTCCATTAGTTATGGAATACGCGGCAACTGGGTGAGAGACGCTAACACATTGTATTTTATTTACTCAGGTGATCACCAGTAGCATGACTAAAGCAAAAGATGCGTGACTGCAATCGCTGATGATCCGTTGGTATTACAATTGTCCCTATGTCTACCATAACACTCGATCGAGACACAAACAAACCTGTTCACTCTTTCAGTTAACTTTGTTTGATAGAGATCATTTCGGTCGACTGAAGTAATCAACGACGCATTCAGAAGTTCGTGATTGTGTTGTCCCGATATTCAGTTTCCCACAACACGTACTTTGATCCGGTCACGAAGTTTGGCATGATTCATGATGGAAATATCCTCGATGGCCAGCACGAGACACTGGACAACTGTTTGTTTCTGTTAGGAACTAGCCATAAGTGCGAACGTTTTGCCGCCCTGTTAGGACCCGAATCGCGAGAGTTTGAGGAAAGACCTCAAACCCTTACCCCTGAGGTACGCGGCTGACGATCATCAGCTGGTGCGAATGGTTCAACCAACTAAGAATATCCTATGTGGATTAGCCATTTCGTACGTTCAGAGTTACGAGGCACTGTCGATGAAGATCATCAGGTATGTCTGGTGCCTCTGAGCAATGGATTGGTCTCATTAAAATATGAAACTCTAAATATGGCATGCTTTTTTCAACATTTCTATCATCCACACAGGTGTGGTAAAACCACTCGGTATGGGAAACTGTACCTAAATGTTTACATTATTTTTTTCAATCAAACATTCTAAAGAGATGAAACGAAAAATTTGATGAGCGTGGGGTGTGATGCTAACGTCAAGCTCGCACAGAGAGGTTATGCTATGTCATATATGAGGAAAATGGAAAACTGCTTACTGTTCGAGTGGATAGACGGATTGTGAGGTCCTCAGTTTCACCCCAAGTTGGATCGAGGGATTCACACTTCTGATGAGAACCAAACAGGTCAAAACAACTGTCACATGCTTCTCATTTTTGCAGTTTACTCTTAATACACTCAATACATGACAATACCTACTATGGAAACGAATGTTGCAACAATCTCCTGCTTTGTTTTTTAAACTCCTTATAATTTGTAGCCATGCAAACAAAAATAATAGGTTAGAGGTAAGTCAAACATTCATCATACATGCCAAATTATCCAGTTTCTGTTCAAATCACTCGGTATTGTGACACGAAAACGTTTGTTCAGCCAAATATTCACGTGATTTAGAATTCCTTTTATACCGGTCCTCATGCGGAGCCCGCTTAAATTAGATAGAAGCGCAGGGGTATCTGAGTTGAAACAACTTCCCTCCTCTTTTTTCGGAAACCTACAAAAACTCACTTAATTGGGTCACATTTCTGGATCACGCTTACACTGCAGGCTTTGTTTTAATTAGTTTAATTAGTTTGAACACCGCTAGTGATTGAGAGCTAATCTTGCCTTGGATGCTCTACAACGAGTGAGGCGCAAAGCTCTGTTTCGATAGAGGCCCGATTTTTATTCCCAGGAGTAAACTGCCTCACGGGGACGAATGACTAAAGAACCGAGTGGGGAAATCAGGCCTTTGTGTTGTAACGAGAAAATGAAAATATCCTCGAACATGACCAACGGTACAGCTTTTATACGTGAAATATTTCACAAACAGTAATCAGTAATTCTGTTGACTTGACTGTATTGATGTCGAACCATATATATCCCCTATTTTTAGAGCAAATCCCGTACTTTAGTATCGTGACCTCTCATCTCCCTGCTCTCATGTATATCCTTGCAGCTAATGCAGGGTATAAAAAATGCGTGTTGTAAACGGCATTTTCTATTGGTATTTTACCTTTGCAGCAAAAGTTTTGAATGTCAGTGGAGAATCATGTTGCTTTTAATCTCAGTGACTTCAGGTGTTGAATGCGTGAATAACCTTGTGATCATTAGCCGATTATAAAATTGGGCTTGATCTTCACTCGCATCAATAATTCGTTTTGCAACATAGACATATCTACATAGTGATATCATCACGAATCACTATAGAATTTACTGCACCGTAATGCGATATGTACTGTTCGTTCCAAGAAAGAAATATCTACGCATACCTATGAAGGGGAAATTTTCGAACACACTGAAGTTTTAGAATTGCTTTACTATCCAGATTTCATCGATATTCAGATGTATGTATCTAACTGCCCCTGAGTATCTCGTCCCAAGTGTAATCACCGACCGTGATACACAGTTTGAATGTGTAACGCATGTTTTCCCCATACCCTAGCACGGTTCACCAGCCCGAGCGGGGGAGGGAAAGCACTATAGGGAGTTGAGTTGGGCGACTGCAGAGGAAGCCGAACGGATGTTCACGGTGTGACTGTTCCCGTCGATTAAGCATTGCTAACTGAAACAAATGATGCGGATAAAATGTTTGTTCATATATATGTTACCTGTTGTTCCCGTGTCCACGTAGGATAGTTTCGTTTTCTGCTCTCAAGCAGGTTTGGGTCCGCTATTTGGGATTTGGTGCGGACTTACTCTAATGAGACAGGTTGGAGAATGGAACTGTCGCGTGACGAGCACGCAAACATACGTTTGTTAAATATCAACTAATGTGTGCATCAATAAATGGATTAATATGAATATGTAGGTTATAGTTCTTGAGGGGGTGAGTGATGATGTGTTATTAGATGACCCTACCAACAAACTATAGGAAAGGAATTTGTAGGAATTAAAAAGGAATCTAGAACACAATTAATTTTGAGCAATTGTAGTGTTGGTTGGTCCAGGGCTCATACCGGTTGAGATTACTTGCTCCATCAAATGGGGTGCAGATCTGTATATGAACAGCAATCCCGGAGGTGTGAAGTAGTTGTTCGTCCTAGCTTGATGATTCGATAGAGACTAGTATGCTGGCACTAAAACCACACACGTTTGGTTTGGAAACTAAAATTTCTCTGTACCACATCGTGGATGGAAATCACTTGGAGCGTGAAGCTACATGAGGTGAACATTTGTTTCCATGGAAATCCATAAACACCAGAACGTCCGAATGTTGCCTTTCTTGACACCATGTAATTCTTGAACATTTGATTTTATGTATGTGCTTACAGAGTTCACAAATGCATCGATTCAATGTATCTGCAAATCTTGTTTACCACACGATGCTGAAACTTCCGTATTTGGTTTATCAGGCCCTGTCATCCCCCGATAAACAGATGATGTGTACAGTTGAACACTTATCTTTTATCTTAACCCTTCCCAGTTCCAATCATCCTTACCTTTCATGATAATCCTCTACTGTTTATGAGCTGTTCACTCCTAATTCAGCCGATTCCTTTATTTATTGTTTATGAGCATGACACAGCACTCACAATATATCATTGTCTTTAGACAAAAAAAATGATCTATTTGGACTCGGTTCACGTTTTGAATGCCAACACACTTAAACGGTTGATATTTAGTCTGTGAATGTACGAGAGTTCAAAAACGTCCGAAGAAATATAATCCATTGTACAAGCGGATGTAATGTATTGATGAAACAACTGTTCCTGTTAAGCATCGTCCACCGTGTGGCGGTGGCATCCAAGTGATTAGGTCACCAACTAGTGACCTGGGTGACCCGGGTTCAAACCGCTCCACCACCGCCCGTCTTCGCTATATCTGTTTTTTCCCCACGTTGCATGGCTTTAACCCCCTTCCTCAAGGCTGACTGTACATTTGTATATTTAATAAATAGAAAAAAGAAGTGAAAAGGCAAAAAAGACAGACTAAATTTTACTCTCATAGATCATGTACACTTTCTTCCATTCCATACTCCAATTTACCATTCCTTCTCTACAACGACATGAAAATCTCAACAAAAAATCAAACTGTTTGCTCTGTTCTGTGTAGGCATACAACAATGGGTTCTCGAATGTGTCACTTTTGGTTTGTTTCGTGTGCCCCAGGGGATATTTTTGGCGGCAATCCAATCTATTCCTAGGCTGTCATCGGTGTACATTGGATCGCGCACACGCCAAATGAGACAATCAGGTCTCAAGTCCATGGTGTCCAATGAGCTCGTAAGACACGGGGATGGGGTGGGCAGGGTATTCAGGCAGACTGACAATCAAGACGGTTGTCGTGATACTCTACTTGCTGTGGCTATACATCACTAAGAAATGTCAGTTTTGTGTATCAAATACTGGAAATTACAAACCAGTCATGTGATTAACTGCTAACCGTATCACCCAATGAACTCCTCCGGGCGGTGATGACCCGGTGATAACCTCATCAAGTTATCGTCCCGGAGGACGAGTGTTTGAATCCCATCACCACCGCTTGACGTTCCCCATGTGGGCGTTGCATGCAGCCCCTTGATTGGTGGCCTCCTCCTTCTTGAAAATTGTATCATTGTGTAGTCAATACCAGGAAGTAGAAATGAACAGAAAAGAAAACGTAAAGTTGAAATTCTTTCAAATTAGTGCTATAGACTGTACACTATAATGGGAGGCATCAAAATCTTTTTGCCATCATCAGTTGTCAAACTCCCACTTCTCACGTTGTTTTTGCAACAATCGTTGTAACTCACACAAGGAGGTTTCATGAAACACCGATGTGCCTCACACTTCAACCGTACCACGTAACCACGTAGAACAGCTCAGATTATTCACTATTTTCATATCCGGGAGTTACTTTGGTTGCGACACGATTCAGCTATGAAAATGTCGAGCAGAAAAGGAGTAGGATCAGCTTACGGGAACATCTTTATCTTAATAACACGTTTTTGTAAACTGTAGTTGCGGATTTTCTTGTTCTGGTGGTATTTTACATTTGACTGTTTAAGGTTTTGTTAATGGCCACAAATGAATACCTGATCCAAGTGAGATAATCAGCCGTAAAGCAGTTTAAACTCCAGATTAGCGATCACCAGTACGTGCAAAGGGGACATAAGTGAACAATGACTTTCGGCAATTGTTGATCAGCAGTCCCCCTTCAACATCACTGTTGAATATAGTTTACTTTACCCCTCTTTTTTTCTCCTCAACAAGTTTAGCTTGATTCCAAAATGTAAACTTCACGCATAAAAAATCATTTTTTTCAATCCTACTATAGAGGGTACTACAACCGCTTTTCAGACACACTGGGATGGGAATTCATTCTCTGTCTTCAAAATACATTTACGGCTATAACTGATCTGTAGATCAAATCATTTCAGTTGATTTTCTGTCGTAAAACGCCCAACTATCCAGGCTGTATGATGTTTGTTCAGCTCTGACCCTGGAATTCGGCTAAATGTTTAAGTTCAACTTTGACCAATTCGGATCCATCACACAAACTATTTCACACGCGATTAGAAAAGCTTATTTTATAAATACTCAGCCAATAAGTTCCTTTAATTTCCCGCAAATTACCCTTCTCTTATTTACATAGGCCAAGGCGTCAGCGTGTGCTGCAGAGACAAAATTTGAGGTCCTCGGACTGATACGGACAAGCTGTAGCGAAGAACAAACAGCCACACACGGGATGGAATCATCAATCGGACCTTGAGGGTGGGAGGGAATGTACCTTAAGGAAACGTTTCCTGTCAATGAGCCGAGAATTAATGTATAACATTTGAAAGAACAAAGGGTTCATATGAATTAATTAGCCTATGCTGTATATTCGTTGGAATTCAGCGAATATTCACTTCGATTTCTTCCCCAGGGGAAATCAAAATGTAACCGTTTAATATACTGTGAATTTATACATATACATATATGCAGATACGTGTCTGCTCATTCATATGTGTTCCTACGGGTGACCTCAATATCTTAACAAACGAATTTCCTCCGCCCGGATTGGTTCAACGTCAATAGCCAATCTGTGAGTTTGTAAAATCTATCGGGTCGGACATACCGCGATAACGTTTCATGCCCAGTTAATCCCAAATCGACTACAGTAAAGAGTTAAACGTTTTGTGCACGTGTATGCCAACACTGCGGTCGGAATAACTCAGAACCGATTCGCGTAAGTGGTGCTTTGTTTGACATTTGAAACTTGACCTATGACCGCTGACGCTTTTCACAAATGGGAAAATTTAACCTTCATGTATTGTTGTCATTTCTGGTTGAGCAGTTTATATTTCGCTCAGATTCACTGCAGGGGATGTTGATGATGTAATTCTTATTTTTCAAATGGAATGTATGCTTACCAATTGATGCCAAAATTACCTATTCGGTATGCATAATTTTCAGCAAATACGGGGTTACAAAAAGCAAATGATGTCTCTGCGGCAATGGGCTATTTCTGTGCAGATCAGTCAGTTAAAATAACACTCAAGTGAGCGTAATTATAAAGAAGGCCAAGCGGAATCAAAAAAGGTTGTGCAGCAGACATTGTTGGTGGAGCCTCNCGCCGTCAACTTGACAGTGGTAACATTCGTGTTCCTAATATCAGCAAACATCCTAAGCTATAACACAGATAAATTGACTATATTGACCTACACTATGGTTTCCTACCAGTTCACATGCAGTGGATTACATGGAAACCTCAAAGGACATCATGCAGAGAGGCACACAAATGTTTGCCATTGAGTTGGATCACGTCCAATGGTTGATCATGTGGTGAATACGAGGTGCCCGGTTGGCATGCTCAGTCAGTAATCGAGTCTCACCGCAAGCCTACCGAGCAATAACGTTCAAACAACAGTAACCACAGAAGTGAGTACCGTTTATCTCGTACAGACGGAACCACGAAATTTGATTGAATCAAGCAAAGAATATTTACTGAAACAACGCAAAATCTCATGTTCACATAATGATAGCAAACTATAGCTATTTTTTATTATGTAATCTAAGTATTTGGTCGATTTGGAATGGTTTTGAACTCAATCATACATCACTCACTCGCACCTAGTCTTGTCTTGTGATTCTACAGGATTGAGACTGGATTCACCCGAGGAATTTGTGGTTTTCCACGTTGGTGCCTAATTAGTTGCCACATTTGCGCGATTCGGAATACGGTTATTTCAATGACAAATAACTATGTGCATCAGAACGAAGGTATTTTCGGGTTGGAATAAGCTTACTGAATTCGCAATCGAATTTTTCTACGCCCAATGATGTAACAAGAATTTCTATCGCGTGTTCCACATCCTCGATGTCAGGTGAACAAATGAAATGGAATAATTTAGTTTTGTCAATATTACTAGGTGAATCCACTGTATTTATCAATAACTGGATGCTGAGAATGCCTGCATTCGTGGCGTTTTGAGCAAACAAATACTTCACCTTTGGAAGCTAAAATGCAATAATGGCGTTCGGTATCAATTTCTCATAACTCAGTCAATAATTGTACTCCATATTGTCATTGATAACCCAAATGAACTGTGTTCAATTGTTCTGTAATCTGAAAACAAACGTTTGCCTTCGTAGATCTCGTTTAGTTTTCGTAGGAGCTTGAACTTTAGTGGACTGCTAGCACACAGTCATCCACTGGCTCGACCGCCAACCCACCCACACGCATAAACAAACACACATATACACAGACATACACAATTTGTGGCCATATCCTGTAGTACAACTATCCACTGGGGACAAGTTAACTTTTCTTCATGCAATGTCCTAATCGGTTATGCAAATTAGTCAGTGATCCGACCGACGATTGGAGAAGCGTTTGCTCCTTGCCCTTCCCGGGGTCCGTTGTCTCTGCCTATGGAGCAAGTAAACCAGGGTAAGTGCACCAGTGACCGGTCAGATTGAACCCACTCAGTGGATCAATGTGATATTTCGGGTAACATAAGAATGCTACACTTTGCGCCAACAACAAGTCAGTGGAACAAAACTCGCTAGTGCACTTATCACGAGCTCCGGGGCATACTTACAACGCTTGTCTACTATCGCGATCCGAAGTGGAAACAAATTGAGTGTTCATCTCGTGATCGAGTGGGACAGTGACATTTCTGTGATTTGAACACTTGGTTATATTTGAGAAGATTTCGTGTTTTACAAAACACCTTGAAAGTTTTTGTAATTAGCAACTCTGCCAAGTTGATTCTAAAGTTGGAAAATATAAAAAACTACGTAATTCCGTAACATGTTCATTGAATACACTTTTGACTGCTTACGAATCCGGTCACCGTCATGCCTGAACATTGCGTCATCTGCCGGAGAGAATACTAATGTGATTTTCCCAAAATCATCGGCAATGCTGAATGATTTATTGATAAGCAGTACAATCACAATCACGGGATACCAAGTTTCGAAAATTCAGTGAAATTCGGATCATTATAATGTTCCAGTCAATTCTAAAAACAGATGCGTTTAGCCGAATTTTCTTTCATTTTACTGAAGCAGACTGTAGATAGATTTTTCCTGGATTTTTTTGGCTGTTTTGGAATTCCATTCTCATATACGCTGCTTTGTTGAATTTGATCAGTTTGCATTGTCTGACGTTTTGTACTCGAACGGTCGTCACAATTTGCCAAATAAAAATGCAGGCATATTTCTGCGTGGTGATCAAACGCAACGGAACGCAGACAGTTATCTGTCACCTACCGCGATAGGCGGTAGTTGGCTCAGTTTTCCCTATGAAGGCTCTATGCAATACTTTTGTTGGATTTAACAACCTTCAGTGTGATTGGAAAATAAATAATTATATAATCCAGAAATATGATCACTTTTCATGACAAGTGCTGGCACGTTAGGGTTTTGTGTGTCTGTGTCCATTATGTGTCATCCGTTAGTCCCTTTTCCACTGAATGGGGCTTTCCGCGTTGATCTGATTAAAAAAGCACCTCTATTTTAGGCAGCTTTTTTCAATTTTATATGAATTGCATTTATGGAACTTCAAACTTAAACACGAACATCCGAGTGACGAGCAAATCACCTGATACCTCCCCTCCCATCCGAAGCATATTAAGAATCTTAGCCCGCTCTCTAACATTTTCACTTACGGATATAATATATTGGCCATTTTTGGCTGGTGACACATTGGTCTATTTAAAGGAAAAAATAGGAGAGTAAGCGTTTCCAGTTTTTGTTCAAAGTCCGATGGGATGTAAAAGATGAATAAATATCGCTATAAAATCATTATACCTTGTCCAAGCGTCGATGCAGCCAACGCATGTTTTATATATATATATATATATATGTATATTGCTTGGAGTAAAAGTTGCATACCTACCGTCTTTAAGCCGAACGATTCTTGAAATGGTTTGTTGTTTTGCTAGATTTGAAGATATTAATCCAAAAAGGGATTCAATTTCTCAACCACAACTTTTGAAGTTGGAGTCTGAAACGGAACATTTCGTTCTCCGAAATAATTCAAAACCGTCCAATCGCTTTCTCTCAATCTTTCCACTGTGGCCGCCCAAGACGTCAAGCAGCATTATGTCGCGTTGGTTTGCATCATAGGGCTTCTTCGCATACATGGTTCGTCCATTTGATAAAACTCTTCTATTGTACTTCGAATCGGAGTTAATTCACATGGCTTACCTTTTTCTTACGCCAGTTTTCTTTCATAATCTTACTCTCACACATTCATAAAGAGTATTTAGAGGGACCGTTATGGGTTTATGCAAAACGTGTGTCAAGGTTCCGTACCTGAATGGCCGTTCTCTGTCCTGCCAATCTGCTTCGTTTTGTTTGAACCTATGGGCAATAGGATAGTTTAATTAAGTGTCCCATTTCAAAATGTTCAATTTCATTCTCATTTTTATTATAACCTAAGAAGTGAACATTTTTTCGTTCACCACGTAATTTCATGATTGCAATAACAGCTTCTCCCCCAAACAACTCCGGTGCTTCGAACATAAATGAAGATCATGCGAAAACCGTTGAGAAGCTTTCGTCGCCAGATCTGTAATCAGAGATGCATTTTCAACTGCGTCTCTTTTCCAAAGCAAACACATAGTCATACCATAAAGCATGTTTCAACAGAATATGTAGATTAAATGTATACCCGCATTGAGCAGTTTTATGCTCGCAAACTAAATTTCAATTGACGTTTAAATATCGGCACGAGTAACGTAAACAACTATTGACCACGGAAGTTCACGATTCTAAGTTCACCTGTCAAGGTCGCATGCCTGTCATTATTATACGTATCCATTCCGATTATATCATGTGTTTATTTGTTAACTTTGCACAACCGGCACTTGTTGGAAGTGTTGTCTTCATTTTACCAGTTTACTTCGTGATGTGGCGACCATCAATAAGTGAATAATTGAAGTGAATAAGTGAAGTGAATAAGTGATTTCAAGAATTTCTTTTTCCTTTCCGTTATTTGTATATCAGACAATATATCATCGGAAATTGGCGACCAATATTTGGTTAGTTGGAATAACTATTGCTTATCGGAAATGATGAAGAAAATGAGGTCACGTTTGTTGCGATTGTCAGCATTGATTCACATGGTGTACAAGGCCTTTCCGGGTCCTTTACAGCCACCTTTTTACATGTCTGATGCGAGGCGGGATATGAACTACACGAAGCATTCAACCGAGGTGATGCACAGATATCCCTAACGGCCTTCAAATTATTAGGCTTGTGCGTGGGAAATTTCCAAACGACCTGTTTCTTACTTATTTAGTTAAGCTGCAGTGTTGCATTCTCCTGTAGGATCTTGCGCTGTTTTGTAGGAAATACTCTGGGGCTTTATGACAAAATTGATCGACCATCGATCACGCATTTCTCTCTAACCTCATTTGATCGGATAACTGGCTTTGTCTTTCAAACATATTCTTTCCCTATCTACCACCTAAGTTACGTGCAAATAAAGAGGTGTAAAGCAATCCCGCTTGAGTACAAATGCAGCGTCCTGGTGCATAGCTCCTAATTTATCAGCTTGTGTTCTTGATATTTGTTTTTTGCGTGGTATAATTGCATTTGTGGACTAGGGTCGGAGAAAAGTTACATTAATTTGCAGTTTGCTTTCTATTTTTACTCCTTCAGTCATTCATTCAGTGGAACAACTCTGTTTCTCCAACGAATCACTGTGGCTATCCAGAAATGCACATTCAGTCTTTATATAAACGTAGAAAAAAGCACTTCGTGAAACCTAACAACTAAAGGAGGGAGATAACCCCTTAACGGAGTTAGGAAATCGGTAGTTACTGAAACAAATAAATTCGGTTGGTATGTAAGAAGAACTGTGCCTTCACTAGATTCAGAGTCCTAGTAAGGGCTCCGGGACGCATTCGTCAGTCTATAAGGAAAACTGTCACCCGAGAATCTTACGGCCTAATTTTCTAATTTGTGAACAGTCTGCTAAGAAACTTAATCATTGGCTCTATTCATCTACGGGAACATCTTTTGAATTAGTTAGTTCACTGAATATGACTATTACCAAATCAAAAAAGCGAGGATCCGACATGCATGTTTTTTACCAATTTCTTCACCGTTCGTTCAATCGTTTCTAACAAACAGATTCCAAAGTTCGCATAATGCTTTTTCATTTGTTCAATTGACTTGATGAATAGACTTGTGTGTGTGCGGTTTCTTAACATAAGTTGCGTTTAACGATCTTCTTTTTGAGACATGTGATCAATGCAATGGTTATCAGCAGTCCACAGATGGAAAGGACAAAGGGTTCACGAAAGTTGAAATGCTATGAAGAATCGCTTGTGAAAACAAAGTGATAATCTGAACAGGTGACTGGACTTAACCTCAGTTGTGGGTACGTAGGTTTGTTATGTTGACCAAATGCTTCCGATGGATTATGGATGAATTGTTCATTTGATGGCTTGAGATATTCCAAAACTGCTTTGCAACTGACCATTCTTAATTTCGTTCACTAAAAGCGAAACACAAAAAACATTATTGAACTATTTTATTCTAGTTTCTGTACAAAATAATCCTGGAGGATAAGCGCTACGGGATGGGTAAGGTGAGATATCAGCCATAGGCTTACAGAAGCGAATTGTGCAATTTCGTGTTCGGAAAATGATGATTGACACTTTGCTCAGTAGTTTCTCGGGGGCCGAGTGAGCCAACTGTGTTTAACTAGCGAGATGTCTGGTTTAATGCTTATTTGGACCCGTGGATTTGGATTGTTGGTGAGACAATAACAGTTTGAAACAGCTTTAAAGTAGTTCTTAGGTCTTTTTAGATTAGACACATTCGGTCTAATTCAATTGACTTATTTATCCATAGAACATGTGCGGGACTGCAAAACAAGTGACATCAACCATTACCACTTTATTCAAAAAAAAACACTTCTGAAAAACTGGTCACATGCCAGTATTTTAAGCAGCATTACTCTCCCTCCTAAAACATGAGGAGTATTTTAGTTGACCAGATTTATTCATTTTCTAGAGTTTTGGTCGTAATGGTGAAAAAATCTGAGAGCCATTAACTCAAACAGACGGGTTAGCTCTGCAACCAAGATTGACTGATTTCTCCTCATTGGCATGTTGCGAAAAATTCAAATTTTTCTTTCAAGGAAGCAGTTGTTGCTACGGATTTAAGGAGTGGTAATGTCTACACGTCTAATTTAATCTAGATCACGTGCCAATGGAATGAAGTCACCTGATTTAGCAATGATCTTGCAGAGGCTGCACACAGTATTTGCACCAAAAGGAATTTTCTCTTTGTGTCTTTCCTGTTCGGTTTCCCAATTCTCCAAATGTGTATTTCTGATTTGGAGAATTAAATCAGTAAAGAACAACCAAATAGTTTACACAGCGTTTATCTCATCAACAATCCACATGTGAGCATTGAATTTGAAGTAGGCCAATGCGTTTTCTTGGTAAATACAAAGCCAAATTTGATTTGAGTGACACAAAATACGTGCATGACATTCGTATCCTGTGGCGATTTGTGGCACAGCGGTAAACCTATTGGGAGAAAACAACATGGCTGTTTACAAAACTGTTATTTGGAGTGAAATTGGTATAGCGTCCGCCTGACTGTGTGGCGCGGTTGTAGCCTAAATGGGTAGATTTTCTTGCTTCCTTGATTTAGTAGGAGTGTTCTGTATCGAAAGTATAATAAAACCCGCGGTTGATGCATGATGAATGTGTCTGCTGAATAGGTGACTGCACGCATCTATCATTGCTTCCCTATGTGGCATGCGACATTCGCACAGGAAATATATGGTCTAGTATTATGATTTTTGCATGAGGTTAATGGAGGATTTGACTGGATTTCTCAAAGGAGAATTTGCCATGTTTAGACTAATGCATTCATGAACTGAAAAGCTAGGTAACTCTGTACAGCAGGGTGAATCCATCGACTTAACTGGGAATTGAACCCTGGACCTCATAGGTTGAATGCTCAGAGATGAGCCAGCGGCAATGCCCGCAACAAGCTCGCGTAGATGGGCATCATGCTCCTCTCAAATTACCAACAGTTGTGAATTGATGTTATATAAATATGTATGTATATATATATCCCATTTGTTTGTTTAAATGCCCCGTGAAAATACTGTTGTGTTTGCTCAGAGGAATACTGCGACCAATGTCACGTCCATGTCAATTGTGCTGCTCCCTTCTTCCTCCAAGGATTTTCCCAGGACCCCTATTGAAAAGCGTCGTCTTGTTTTTGCGATTTTATTGTGCCATTTAAATACATTTTCTGGTTAAGTTGTGCGTAGTTTGACTGTTGTCAATTTTGTCTTGCACCCTGTTATAACATTTCACAACACATGCACAATCCGAGCAAGCGGTCACAGTACAGGGATGGAAGTGACCTGGGAGCCTTGTATTGTATTGTGTTGTTTTGTATTATATTGTATTGTATTGTACTGTATTGAAGCTTTAGCAAGTTATGTACAAGATTTCAGTCAGAAAGTAGACCACCATTACAATTCTGGTAAAAAGAGATGAAAGTGGGACGTAAACCTTAACAACTTGGTTAATTACCAAATGCATTAGAAAGCTCAGAACGAACACTTTCCTTGTCGATCAGTGTCTGAGCAACATAGAGTACCAACTAGTTTCTGTTTGCAGCTATACGAGATGGGATACGTTTGCACTTAGAACTGGTGGACGGGTTGGATTTGCATACACAAATGTCAATGTGTAGAGGATGGGTGCAATCGGATAGGATATTGTCAGCAAGCGTCAAGCAAACATCAATATGGGCATTACAGGTGAAGTGGCCACTTCACAAGCACTGATGATGTCACCTCGGCTGGTGATAAACCGTTTGCAAACAAATTGCCAAGCTCAGCGAACAGGCGAAATGGAATTCAGTTCACCCGAGCTACGAGAACCTATTTTCAATATTTTGTCAACATTACAGGTATTGCCAATCACAACAAATAACGGAACTTGAAATGAATTTCCGAACGGAAATCCATTTTAGCTCATATAATGTAACCATCATCAGTTGAGTAACATGGTTGGAAGCGGCATTGTTTCAATAAGAAAACGCAATTTGTACTCGCATGAATGCACGCATGCACAGAAGGAAATGAATAAGTCGCTTGGGCAACACTCTGGCTCATCCTTGCCGGAATTCTGACAGGTCGTCACATTTGACGCGTTCAAAGTCCATAAACTTCGCTTGAGATCACCAACGTTTTTGCAGTTGAACAAACCGGGTGAAAACAGTGTACGAAAGAATAAAAAGGAGTGATAGAACATTCGTCTACATTCATTTATAAATTAGCGATCGTGGGAAACAATGAAGGACACAGAGAAATAAGAAGAGAGTTCGGAACTGACGCGTATTCCATGAGTTTGGGCACTGAGTTATAATTTACTGGGTCGTTTCTGAATAATATCAAACGATGTTCCGTTTCGGAATTCTGGTTCTCATTTCCCGTCCGAAGCATCGCGGTATAGCCCATGAAATTTGCGAACTGTATTCGAAACCATCATTTCGTGATTTTGTTAAAAACTCATGAATTATTGCAACCTCTATCCGGTTGCAGGAAATCTCACTGCGATCCTATCGAAATCTCTGAACACTATATCTTCAGTGATCACCACATTATCACCATGATTTATGTTGCTTTTATGGCATGTATCCGTGTCTTAGTCCAATGTTTCATCGGCCGGGCTGTGATTGAGGCAGATGACTCTAGTTCGAAAGCAATCGTTAACGGGAATTGCCTGATGCTATCCAACATATGCACACTACTTTCTTTCTCACTGTCGTTGTATGGAACTGATCACATCAAGCCTCCAAGTTGCCATTCCATGATGCGGTGAACTGAAATTTGACATGGTTGATCTGACAACGAGCACATAGTGTGCATACACTAGACAGGAAGGAACCAACAACTGCACTCATTTCGGGCGCACATATGTCAGATTTTTCTCAAACTGATCTGTGTTTGTAATGGTTTCCTTAGTTTCTGTTATATACCAGTGACTGATGAACATAAGTAAGGATTATCCATAGAAACGTCGAGGTTGGATGCTAAATAGCATCACCCATGGGAATGGAACAACAGTAGATATTTTCTAATTCTATTCTCTTCCTTTTTACTTCACCCTTGGAAAAAAACAATGATCCGATTTGAATGCCATGGAAAAGTTGCGATAATCAACAAAGAGCGCTATACATCTGTTTCGTCTTGTTTGGGACTCGTCAGCAGCGCGTTCGTTTTGTTTCCCTATCAGGACTTAAACCGCGAACATTCAGGCTGGGACTTCAAAACGTTGCCCCTGAGCTACGCAGATGACGATCATCACATTATGCGAATGACTCAATCGTTTTAAACGGTAAACGTTTGGATTTGCTCATTCGGTTTTCCACAGGCACCAAGCACTGTTGGTGAACATGGCTGTGGGTTTAACTACTTGGGAGATCGTTAGTTCCACACAATTCGAATACATTTGAGTGCAATTGGTAACCGATAATGTGTGAAACCCCAGCCATGATCATCGAAGGGACTTGATTCCTGTGAAAAACCAAATGGAATAATCCAAACATTCACCGGTATGCGTCCTCGTTTAATTCTCATATGCATGCTTGTCAAAATTCATCGTCATCATTAGAATCACGATTTCATTCATGACTGAGGTGAGCAAAACCTGTTAATAGAATACATTCCTTAAAAATTAGAGTGAAAGAACATGAACCGGTTAATTCAATAAAGCTCATTTTATCTAAATGCGATGGCCTATAAAGTGCACTGGAAGACTGTATGGTCCAATTCGGGACTCGCCAGATATGTATTCGCGGATAACCGATATTCATGGAATGATTTATTTTTGAAATCGTAAGCAAAGACAAGACGGAAAACTTTTCTGACGTGATAGAAGGTGGTACTAAGAGAATCCCCGAGAAGAAGACTGGAGCGATGGACGTATCGTTTCCGGCAATATACGTTTACCATTGAACAGGCTGACGGCAAAGATAATGGGATTCCCGGACTCCTGTTGCGTCCGATCAACGATGAAGGTGTTCCACCGGAAACCATTCCAGTTTCCCGACTGGTTTCGAGCGATGTGAAAATTAATAAATATCAGAAAAAAAACGGTCTGGTGCGAACAATCTGTGAAAATCTGCGATCGAAAACGAAGCCGGAAGAAAAGTCACCCGAAATAAGAGAATTATCGAAGATATGTAAACGCATTTGAACAACGAGGGCTTGGTGGTTGAAGAAGACATGGAACACGGACTGACAATTAGGTGACTGCCATTCATTCCAGCCGGTCTTCGCGAAACAAGTGTTGAAGCTTGCACACGGGTGAGCACACATGGGACGACAACGAGTTCTCGATTCATTACGACGTCGTGTGTTCAGGCCAACAAAGCGTCGGAATGTANACATCGGTTCTTGTCCCGAGTGCCAACATAAGCAATATACGATGCCATCAACACTGCTAATGCAACCAATAGACACCCAGAGGTTACTTCAAACCTGGGGACTGGATGCGTTTGGACCTCTACCTATTAGTCCAACAGGGAACAAGTGCATTGTTTTGATGGTTGAACTCATGTCTCGCTAGGTGGAAGCGGTACCAACCTCAGATCAAGCAGGAGAAACGGTTTCCCAGATAGTTATAGACAATGTGGTGGCACGATTTGGCACACCGGAAAATGTCATTACCGACCAGGGACCGTGTTTTGAATCCAAGATTTTTC
>UZAN01039588.1:122599-137073 GCA_900618425.1 Echinostoma caproni
GCGAATTCAAAAGCTTTTCTTTTTTGGGTTTTAATATCTCGAACCGGAAACACATCACGTTGTACAATTTTTGTTTCTACTTTTCGTAAACCTGCTTCTCCCGACTCGGGATCGTAAGTGACAACCAAAATGGCGGAATGCATCATATCACTTCCAATAATCTTGTTTTATTCATAGAACAACATGGGGCAAAATGCCTCATGTGTGGATGCATGATATATTTTTCTACGCGTCTGTGTAGTCTGTGTTCAGACTAAGGGTAAAATGCACAGTGATATAATATATTTAAAAAGTAAATCTCCATAATGTGCTCTGGGGTATGATACCCAGATTTTTGCTACCTATGCACATAGAAGCACGGTTGGCAATGTCTGACGACTGGTTCCATTGGAACAGAACTGAACAAAATACAATTACAGCTGTTTCTCTCCAATGCGAAATGTAGACAGAGTCACCTTCTCAATGCTACTGCGGGGGTACAAGGAAGCTAAATCCAAAGTATTTTGTCTCAACCCTTTGTCAAGCACAGCAAATTATTCTTTACACTATCTTTAGAAACCGCTCGTGAACGCCAAACATTGCTTTCACCGTTAATTTTCCTCTCGCAGATCCTGGTTCTAACCGTCGATTGTTTGTAATTCAATAACCGTGAAGTTCAATGCCAGCCTATTTTGCGACATATTAATTAGTTTATCAAGAAAGTACGGGTTTCAATTAATTTTGTCATATAATATATGATTCAATTTCGGTTCACCTATCAAACCTCCGAAACAATTCCTTTAATCAGCACCATAACAACCAAGCCATGGGGAAAACCCGGGAGCTGCCCGAATTATCTGTTAGTAACTGAGACTCAAGCCAAAGGGTATTCTGAGGCTAAGGTGCCTTATTTTTTTATTGTCTGTCATTAACTGTCTTTCGGTTTTTGGACCGATTCCGACAGCATACAACGTGTGTGTGTGTGCGCGCGCATCAGAAATGGCACTTCTCGAGGACATTATGCCCATCGTTCTCGTCTATGTCGATCTCCGCGGAGGAAGAGAAGTCGGATTTGGCCATTATCGTGGTTACTCTCGCTCTGTCAGTAACAGTCTAGTCACATACGTACACTGAACCGAGCGCACGCAACCAGCATAGAACCGTGCAGAGAAATGTTGCCTAGGATTAAGGTTCAGTTGCAGAGGCGTAATGTTTTGCCGCGGGCAAATCACTGATTGTGCAGCTCTACTCCTCATTGAAGTTCCATTTCAGAATAAGTAAAACACTGTGGCATTGTGGGAAATCCTTTCGGAATTTGTAAAACAAACTGAGTCGCATGACCACACGCTGCAACAACACGCTGATAGGCCGATTCTCCCTTCCTGATGAAGCACTTCTTGTATAACCATGTGTTTAGTAAGAATAAGAAGTAACAAAATGAGGCTGCAGAAACAGTAACCTTGCCTTTAAGTAGCGAACACCGGACATGGTTGAACGTGAATATCACAAGTACGTGAGCCGCATAAAATGCACTCACAGCGCACTTCTCCATTTAACCACATGACCAACTCCATGGTCGTATGATCTTCAACGGATGGACACTGGATGTTTTCTGCATCTGAAAAGTTTTTCCGTTCGTCGGTAACCCCGCACAAAGGTACCCATAAAACGGTTTGGCTAATCGCTTTGTGGGAAATTATCACGAATGAAAGATAGTTCCGATTTGATGGTGTTATCAGTGCAAATCTTCACCGGTCTATTTGCCAAACAGATCCATTTTGTGATGATCGACAAAGTGCATTGGGCATCTGTTTCGTCATGTTCGGAACTCGTCAGTAGTGCATACTTTTTGTGTCCCGGTCAGAACTCGAACCATTTACGTGTTCTTCCGTAAGGTAACCTACATCGGTCGTACACGGGTGGCCAACTATCTGCAGGCGTTCGGAAACACCATTCTCCTCGGACACCAACGAAACTGAAACCACTAGTGTCTGTATTTCACACCTGCTCGAATGAATTCATACAGTTAGTGTGAATGAAACATTTGGTCCTCTCCGCCGTGTTCGAGGTGACCGATCCAAATCGATTAGGAAACTCAGCTTCTCCACGGCCGAAGTGATTGAAGTCGGACTACACAACGCCTTTTGTGTACCTAAAACCAGTTTTGTGAAATCGCTTAGCTCTGAGCATCGCCGATCCACCTTCTCATGAACACAAATAACATGCGTGATACGGGCTTAGTGAAAACCTTCCGGGAGCACGATCAACTACATACGCCGTGTGTAACTGAGACAGATAACAGCAACAGATAGACTAATCATTTGTTTCTCGTTTTATAGACAATACAAAGTTGTTTAAAATATGACATCCTAATTAGTCCAGTGTAACCAAATTCAGGAAAGACATGAAGATAATTCACTGAAGATTCACATTGTAACATTTGAGAAAACACAAAATAACGAACAAGCTCATGTTCGACAACTTCCTTTTCGCGCTAACAGGTAGACCAAATTTGCATCACGTTTCATGTTTGTGAGAAGTTGATTGGTGTGTATAATGATACGATTGTGTGTGGTTCGCAAACGAAATGATATAAGGCTAATGAGGGTTAGGAAACAGTCAATGTTAATCACCAAAGGAGTCCCTTGAAAGGATCATGGAAACGGTTTCCTCCATGTGTGGGACTGAATTCACACCGGGATCATGGTGGGTGACGCATTTTGACATAGCACTTTGGGGAACGAATTGTTGGATGGAAAAGTGGAATGGCTCTTACCTGGACTGCTGCTAAATTTCGTACGCGAAGAACATTTGAGAGATAAAGAAATTCTCTTTCAACTAGTTTAATCCGATAATCTCAGGTTTCAAGCAATTATAAGGTGATGGGATAACGAAATCGTCTAGAACTCCGATTTGATTTGAGTACGTGTGTGTTAAGGATGGACTGGTGGTTGGCAGGAGTGAAATTGGTTGTCTTTAGCTCAAAATGTGTGAATTGGTCATTCGGCATTCGGGGTGCTGACGAGACTTTTATGTATGCACAGGTGTCAAGGGTTACCATAACTTTGAAATGACTGCCCGATGGAATTAATTGATTATCAGAAGTTCAGTGTTGATCAGAAGCGCTTCGGCTACTAAGCGTTCTTTGTGACTTCTGTTCCTACGCTTTGGAATATGCAGCTTTTAGAAATGACCCACAAGTCCTACGCATATTGCGTGGCCAGCGATTGTGAAATTGTGTTCCACTCAATTCCAACCTGCTACATTATTTGTGCTCAGTAATTCGTTTGTCGAGGCCTCTGGACATCTGGATGACATAGATTACAGGGACGTTTGACAATGTTTTCTAAAAACTACATCAGATGTGTCGCCTTTTGCGCGCGGGTCTTTGAGGCTAGTCGGTTTTGAGTAAATTTTGTTAGTGTTTTGAACGCAACCCTCACGTTAACACGGTTTAGTAACCGTCGTATATCATCGCACGTGTTTCATCGATCTGAAATCACACCAGTTGACAACGGATTGATTTTTGGCATAGTTGACTGTATTGGATTTATATTCCGACGTTTGAGGTTTTTTTATGAACTCCTTCCGGTATTATTTATCCTTTAAATATTTACTAATCCGGTTCATCTCTTGAGATATTAATTACTAGTTTCCGAGCACTAGTGATCATGTTCAGACCTATTGACATCTTAATTTTGGTCAATTGGTCAGAATGGTAATTGAGGTATCATCCCGCATTTGTCGTCCTTGTGTATCGTCACCGATACCTCACCCAAGCCCAGTACCAGTTGCGCCATTTGCAAACAAATGTGGTCTTGTCTTTGAGACAGCCTGCGACAAATTTGCACCGAGGTCACGATACCAAACAAGTCGAGAACTGACAAAAATGATTATTCATTGTTGAGTCCTCGTCTGTATATCGGAGATCACGATTTGTCTTGAACTCAAATGAATGAATGCAAGTTAGGCTGAATGAAAATTAGTCTACTGCTTCCAGCGTGAGTTCGTCGCCCTCAGTGTAGACAGAACAGAAAGGCAGTCAGCGAGCCAGGTCTGTGAATACATTCAAAATGGATCTTTAACAGAAACTTGGTAAATCAGAAACGAGATAAATGCTAACCGGCATAGATCAAACAAGTGAAATATGGACCTCCCAAGTGATCAGTTGACCAGTTTTTCATGCAAGTTATTATGTTTTAAATGATTGGTTCACTCGAGACAGAACCTCTTGAGTAGAACATCAATCATTAAAAAGATGTAGAATGAGCAATCTGAATTAGTAGACCAAGGTAGCACATCCCATATTTGACGCGATTTACTTTGCGAGTCACATTAGTCGAGTGCTATAGACAATAGTCCCAGCATCTGGCGATTCGTGGAGTTGAACCCCATCAGCTGTACTGTACTATTCTGGTTGATGATTAGCTACCTGAGATTGCACTGAACTAACTTCCTCGGTATCCGTTTTCCATATCTGACTTCTGAACTAAATATAAAATAGCAATTCTTCTTATAAGTGTATCAATTAATCCAACCACAGATTTGGTCACGCCCATTACCTCCATTTCACTTAAAAAATGTCCACATGCGTATTACAGAAAATGGTAAAATTTCACCTAAATACACAATAAGAAGGAATGCTTTCAGATACGGAAAAGAATAGTTTACGAGACTTTTTTTATTGGTTGTTCATAAATGTCGTATTTTCTGTGATTGAATGATGATCTGTCAGCTGGTGAATGTCAGTACCATACACGTGTATGTATTGCAACAGATGATTTGGTCAGTTGACATTCGTCATTACGGGATTAGTGCCAACTGGTGTTCTCTCTATCTAGATAACCAGACGACTGTGTTGCATCGTTTAAACACTGACAAAGGTTATTAGCCATAGACCCTCTGTTATGTTTTGGTGTAGGATGATATCTGCCTCAACTGAAATCACTTGAGCTTGTTCAATTATGTCTTGTGTATTCCTTGAGTAATGTTTTTACCATATAGAAGTTGAATAAAAAACGACCGGTTTTCTGGACACATTCCTTTTACACATACATCGAGGACCATTTACACGCTTAGAAAAACAGTACCAAATACAATAATATTTGATTGTCCATCTTTCTGACTACTTCTCAAGACTGAGTGCTGGGTAAGCTGACATTACTACATTAAAAATGTTAATCTTGAACGCGTATCTATGATCCGGAGCTCCCAGACGTGGATTTTTGGAAAACGGTAAATGTCGTCAGAATTCTGTTGATGATGCGTTGCGAATCACGACAACGACTGCAAGAATTGCTTGGGACTCGTCAGCAGTGAGTATCTTTCGTGTTCCTGTCAGAATCTGAGTCGTTAAACTGTAAACCCTTACCCCTGAGTTACACAATAGACGGGCATTACCTTGTGCGAATGGCTCAATCCGTTAGGACAGTGAATGTTTGGATCATCCCATTTGATCTTTGACACATACATCAGGCATAGTTACCTTTTGTTCTGGTAAGCTACAGCTGCGCGAAATCACACATTTGTTCATTTATGTTTTGAGCTTCCTCACGTAAACAGTAATCAATACAGTTTCTCAATTTCTCACATTCCGTGAATTCTTTTCACATTTTTCAGACTGTCGTGTTTGAGAAACTTCTGAAATGCCTCGATCACATCAACGAACCGAATCCGGGACTGATGGACTGAAAAAGAAATCGACCAAATCGCTTCGCAGTCGAGCACGAGAAAACACCTATCTGTTCCTCGAGTCTATCTCCATTCGTGGATGTAATCGGATCGTGAAAGCCCAGAGCCGATTTATCCGTCATTTGTGGATATGTTACCTGGTGTTCACCTCACTTTTCCTCTGGGTATCCGTGATGCGACTGGTCAGCGAGTATTGGAACTACTCGGTCAATATTCAAACGTATGTGAGCATGGATGCCCCGGCCGATTTTCCCGCGATCACATTTTGTAATCATCAACCGTTTTCCGAGTACGGATATGAATTATGGCGCCAGGGTCAAGTGATATCACCGACTAAATTTAATCACGTGCTACGCCAGGAAGCAGATCATCGAATTAATGCGTCACGTGATCATCCATACTTACTTCCCCCCGAAGCTGCTCAGTTAGGTTTTGTGTTTGATTCAGTGAAATTGTATTATCAAAACTTGGATTGGCCCTATCCAAAACAGCTGGGACATCAACGAAACGAGAGCATCTACATGTGTCTGTTCCGTTATCTAGGTGAGCATTTGGTTATTGGCGGTTCCGGTTGCCACGATGATATGATACGTGTATCTGTTCGATCTCATCCGCATCATTTTAATTGTCATACCGTCTCCATTGCACCTCGTAAAGCCAAACAGGTTCAAGAAGTTGGACTAATTATTTGGCTTGGACCGCAAGAGAACTACGACGCCAGTCATCGTCAGGCTTTCCTGTTGGACCTATTTGAACAGGCATACGGTCTACGTGTAGCCATTCATGAACCTGGACAGTTGGCCAATTTAGACAGTCACGGGATACAGATTGAACCTGGCCGAATGAATGAGCTGAACTTCGAAGCTGTTCGGCACATACACATGAGAACCCCGCGAAATCCGTGTATTACGAAACCGGAATCAAAATACAAAGATTTGGATGAAACATACGATTACGAGTTCGAGTTGTGTCTAAACACTCTGGTTCAGGCTAAAGTAGTGGAAAAATGTCGATGCCTGTATGCCTATCTGCCTCGCATAGCTTTTCCGAACAGCACATTGCCGTATTGTGGTCGATTCCTGGCGGAATCCGGAGAACAGTTGGATGTTCAAGGAGTCTTTGAACGAAAGCAATGTGCAACAGATATTATGAGCCAAGCAGCACATTTGAAAAAGTCCTTTGAAACAGAGGGACTATGTCTCCGGCGCTGTGAATCTGTAGATTATGTTAGCACAGTCTCTGTGACCACGTGGCGATCGACACAGTGGCAATTGTACTGGAGTCAAGAGACAGCCGCGGCGTTAGATTCAAGTGATACCGGTACACTGGCCTCGTACTTTCGTCTCGCGAATTTGTCCAGCGCATTGGGTGAGAAAAACAATGTTCAGTCGAAAGGTCCAACCGGACAATATGGGTTCAGTGATCGTTACACGTATGTCCTCGTCAAACGAAAAAGCAACGATACTATCGTGAAAGCGGAAAATCTGGTACTCACATTCAACGCATTGGTCAGCAGAATTGGCGGTCTGTGTTCGTTGTATATTGGTATGACATTTGCAGTAGTGATAGAATTGATCGAGTTTTTATATATCGCTATTTACGGGAGCAGGCTGGANGTGGTTGATACTGGCCCTGTCTCAAACGATGCAACTGCGCATAATAACAACAATAGATTAGATTCTGTTCCAGAAAACGAAGGTACCACCTCAAAAGCGTGTGCGGTTCAGGACAGCAATGATACGGATCAGTTGTCAGAGGTTCATGAACACTTTTTGGCCCAGCCGTTGACCACAGACTCCTCAGACATAAAAGATGAGCATGTGACATCACTTGATCCATTGATAATCACAAATAAGAATCAAGTTGAAGATCGAAGGAGCGCCTTGTAATCCTCTATTTATGAGGATTTACCCACAAAGAATATCCATTTGTCTCAAACCCCTTTCTCTGTCCCTGTCTGTCTGTCTGTCTGCCTGCTTGATAGACCAACAATACGCTTTCAAATGGTGCAAACACGCGGAAGACAACTGTTTTGAAATCAGTCAACGGGTATCCACGCTGTCATACCTCAAGTATGTTTCGACGATACCCACCTCTCAAACAGCATGCAAAGATGGATTTTATTCTTGACGAACGAAAAGACATATGATATATGCCATTTGAAATTTCTATTGCCCTCTTACAGTTGCTGAATACTCCAAATTCTCACAATGATACAAGCTCATCTTCGTAGACGTTGAACCCCCGTCCCTGACATTATTCGGTCCCAGTGTACAGAATTCAATTGCTCTCATGCATACGCATTTGCACTTCTGCTTAACTCAGGGATAAATCCAGCGGGTGTGTTATTAGAAAGTGGAGGAGCTGAGTATGTAACTCAAATGCCATAAAATGCCTTTGGTTGGTTCTATCAGGAGCACGAACGAATTAGAAACGAATAGGTTTATGCAGATCTATTAAACCAAGGTGTGCAGTGGGCTAGTTTGAGATCATTGACTTTTGCCATGAACGCAGTCACCCAGATGAGAGACCTTCTCAAGATTTTGCACACGATTTCACAAGTACCTGCAATATCACCGCGGCTGGTGATGATGATGGTGATGGCCACGTTTGCTAACAAATTAACAAGCCCAAGGAACAAACGACTCTCCATTACAAAAATATTGAGAACACTTTCGCCTGATGAGGATCCATGAAAACCGCAGTGAGATTGATGAAACTTGAGCAATTTGTTCGAAGCGATGAAATTAGAAAATTAAATCATGAGAAAAGCGGAGGCTGACAAAGAAAAAAAAGGCGATGATTAAAAAACCGAGTTCGATATGGGTGATATTCAAACAACCTTTCGACTCCACAGAATGTCTCCACGGGTTATTCAAATTCATAAACGAGTAATTCCTAACGTAAAATTCTAATCCGACTTGAAAAAGATTCAAAGTAAATTTAAGGTATGACATGCGTTTCAAAAAGCAACACCGTAGTACTCTTTTGAAGATCAGTTGTCAAATGCGGGAAACACTTGTGCCCCGTCCATGGATGACAGAGGTCTTGGGCTCAAAGTCTGACTGGGTCGTTGACCATACACAACAAATGATGCTAAATCAGAATAAAAGTCCTCTCGCAGTCTATCAGAATATGCAATTAACTAGGTAAAGTGAAAATCCGCTGTCGATTTGGAATAGCAAAGTTGATCAGGCGAAATCAATCAGGTCGAAGTAGTTATAAAACTGTCCGAATATGTCGTCATTACACGTTATATGACAACACAGACTAGCGACCAAGTTCATTTGCGATGATTCTTCTACAGGCTAGTACATCAAAATTTAAATCAAATTGTTTAGTAGGATGACGGAGGAGGGGAATAAATCGTGACAAGTCGGAAAATAAATAATCCACATTCCAGTTCCATGATCGGATGTTGGTCACATTTTGATCATCACAAATGCGAACTACTTCGGGTCATTAATGTAGGGTGGGAGGGTGATCATGGAGTACCGTGTGTTCTTTAGAATTGTTTTTGGGAGCATAGGATGGAATTCTGTAGGCGGATTCTAATCGCTTCCGCTGCGGCCGGAATGTGATTCCTAATGTTCTTAGATCTATGCCTCGAATTAAGTAGAGGTTCAAAACGCCTCGGCTATTACAACCAATTGCTTACATTCAACCAGATGTAAAACAATGGGGATGTTGGTAGTCTTAGTTACTCCACTATTCAACCGGGCCGAGTGGTGTTCACGGACTAGCTCAGATAAACGTCCGCTCGTGCGGTCAAGTTAGCGAGACACTAAATCAGATTCATATTCTTTCCGAAGGCGCAAAGCTTTTTGAAATGAATAAACTGATTGTTTCAATATGTCTTGAAGTGGATGGCACGTTGGGTAGCTCCATCTGGTCGACGCCTTAGTGAAACGTTCTCTGGAATATAATTAATATTTATATGAAGTGAATTAAATACTTTTAATTGACCTGTTACATACAAAATATCATTGACAAAGCAAACAATGTCATCTACATAGCGCTTGTAGAATGTGCAACAATCGATTGTTCGTTTTAGGATGTTATTATCCAGCTTCACCATGACGATATCTGCTAAATGTGGACCCATTGCTACCCCACCTATTTGGCGATAAACGTCGTCATTGAATTTAACTTTTGTTGTTAGTGAACAAGTATAACTGGTATTCCAATTTCCTAATTATTTATTTGTATGTGGTCGCATTTCTATTCAATAGTTTCAACAATAGGAAGGTTTGTGAAGAGGGAACTTTTTTCGTGTGATATCTTGCGTTGTCCGTTCAATTTTGTGTTTCCAATTCTAGTCAGCAATTCATAGTAGTTAATTTGTGATAAACGCTTTATGCTCTCACGGGTTCCAGGGTAACTATCAGCCTCTTATCCATCCAATGGTTAATGGAGTTACACACGTAATGATCAGTCGGAGAAATACTCGATTTTTACGTATCTTTTCTAATCCCTAAAGTTTTAGGATCATCTTTCCAGTTGGTCGGTATGTTTCATTTGGGGAAGCGTCTATTATGTCTCTACGATTTAGACATCGGTGAGCTAAAGAACTCTTTCTGCAGTGATTAAAGGTCCCTAGAACATAGTCGCGAAGAGATCCGGAACTGTGTTTCAAAGGACAGTTTGCCCTACAGAAGTGGTACCAACTATTATGCGCAAATTTCACCTGATATCAGTTTGTCTTTGGTTAGATTTCAAAGAATACTTCTCAATTTCTATCGCTTTGGTGTAACATAGATAAGCGACAAAGAGATTAGTGAGGGATTTGTTTGGTCATGTGTTGGAAACCCTCACCATACGTCGTCAACTGGACCCAGCGAATGAACTGACTTGCAGAAAACCAGTTTGCCGTTTCCGCACACGTTTTCAATAACAACTATTTTCAGTCTCCAATATCATGCTTGCATATTGATGACTATGGGTGACGTCCTTTTATTCCAAACTTCTACGTTATTAGTTCTCAGTGTTTGAATTTAAGTGAGCTTGAGTGATCCGATAGAAAATGCAGTAGTTCAAAAGATGCGGCTCAGATTTGGAAAATATTTGATTCAAAGCTGCAAGCAACTTCATTCTTTCTAAAAATTGACTCCCATCTCATGAGAGTGTTTATTAAGTGGAACTCACGTATTCGAAGTAGTTCTACTTCCTTTCACACAATGCACAGTAAATGAGCCAACTGATAAACATTTTCTAAGATTTGTAAATAAACTGATAAATTATTTGGCTATAAAATACTCACGCACTATCCATAATACTGAAAGAACTAAAAATACAGTCCAAGAAATATCAAAGTTGACTTTGAAAAGGAGATTTTTGATAACAGTTACTGTCAGAATGCATCTGCGGAAGTCATGTTTTTCACAGTTGAAGGTTAGTATACCTTCTCGCTTGATGTTGGCAGTAGAACCTGGTAAGACCCCATTGAATAGTATGTGGTTTCTAGAGTGTTCAAGTAAAATATCAAAATCATTCAATTCCCTCCAAGCAGTTGGGATATGATTGGAATCGAAAACGTCTCCTTATGTTAGAAACAGGAAGAGGTTAGTTGCCTCAAAAGTGGTCTTCAGTCATTAGGGTAAGGTATATATTAGAGAAACGTGGCAAACCCTGTCGACATGGTGGAATGCATGCAAAAGCAATCGCCTCCATGGCTCACAAATGAAGAGTGGCAAAAGGAATATGAACGAGAAGAAAGTACAAAACCTGGATCAATTCTGTGTCCTTTTGCTAAATAGACTTCGATTGCATTTTCTATTTCTGGCCTTTTTATGTTGTACCTGATACACCAGCAATCATCTTCAACATCGAAAAATCGTACATTTTGATGGCATTCGACTAAGAGGCAAAAATATATTATATGAGGTATGTTGCATCTGATGTAGGGCGGTACCATATTCCATCCCGTGAATAAGGCTCGGAACACCAGGCTTTGAGAGGAAGGAATTTGATTAAAGTCAGGTAGCTGCCCGAGCATGACCAAACGCTGTGTTGTGAGATACTACTACACACTTGTGATTAGTAGGTAACATAGTTGGTGATTTATTTCAACAGTCAAAAATGAACGAGATCACGGTGAGCAATTCTCTGGGTCTAAAAGAATAACTATCGATTGCTTCATTCATTAACCGGTCAGGGATTGTGATCGCATGTTTCGGGTGAGCTTTTCTGTGTTATGTATTCCAAAATACTAATGTCTCATCTGTGATCCTCGATAAACGACTGTCTTCGACCAGCACAGCCTTCTGGAATTATAACACCTGTATACCGGTCACGGAACATAATACTTTCTAAATATCGCACCACATTAGTATCACGGAGCACTTTCAGTGTATTGCAAACCTCCGTCTCATCGGATCTATAAATTTGCAATTTGCAATGACCTCCCCTTACTGTGTACTTTGGGTAAACTGTACACTCGAAGTAACCGCGAGCCACGAGGAAGGAGCTGGGTAACGGGGGACTCATCTATGTAACTGGCGTCGCTCACGAATAATTGATTGTTCATCTTTTGTTGTTCAGGTACATGTTGGTTAACCAAATTTATAGATCCAACCAGATGCAAGTATGCAGCACACAGTTTCCAACAAATACATGGTATCATTTGATATCTTTTCGTTAGTCATCAATGTGCGCTCGCATACCGGTAATGCCAGCATGCCGTATTACCCCCTCAAGAAACGTCTGCCATTTTGTACAAAAGGTATGCAGTATTGTTACAATGGTAGCTTATTTATATCGATGAGTTGACGGTCTAGCAATGTAGAGTCCGGTAGGACAAGTACTAGCCAATATATTCATAGGACAATTCAAAGAAACAAAGTTCAGCCAATGTATTTATGAGACTATGTTGTTTGCGCGTTGTAGTGACGAAACGCTTGTTGTTGTCAGAGATACGGATCGTGAGCAAGACATGCCGCTATTTTGTTGATGTTTTTTATTGCTCTTGTGAAAAAAATGCAAATGAGGAAACACAAAATAGTGAACAAGCTCGTTTGAGATGATCCTTATACAGGCTAATACATCACGGTTTTGAGTATGCTGTTCATTTTGTTGATATAATCTGATCGATTTAAAAGAACTCTTCCGGTACCTTTCTCTGGTCTCGAAAAAATAACATCTCGGTTTTCCTTCAACCTATTGAACCGCTCCCGGGGTTGTGCGGTTACTAACTTTTTTGTCGATTGTTTACTACGTAAGAGTTTATAACTGGTGTTGACTAGAGTGGATTTCAGTTTTTCGAGATCTGATGATGAATGCGGAACAAGATTTGACATTTGGGAATACAGATTCTCAAACTCAACCTCGAGGTGCAAACGTTTAATTTTTCGAGTGGGACAACAAACTGTGGGGTCTAGTGGAAGCACTTCAAGTAACTTTTTATCCAATATAACAGATGAAAAGTTTGAACGTAGTTCTCTGGGTTGATTGGGAATCAATCAATTTCGGTGATGTTTAACGTTTACGTTTCACCCGTTTCTCCTCGATCGATTGCACAAAATATTCTAGGCCTTGGTGTTCCTCGGGTGACAACACCTCGAGCGCATGTGCGCTTTTGACTAAATTCCTATTCAGTAATTGGATGTGTGCGTGAATACAGCTTTGAGTTTCATCTGGTAGACCAAATTCTATCAGGGCATCTAATAACAGACGTAAAACTGGCTTCCAGACGGCTCCTAATTGGTTAGGACTTGCCTCATGGCCATGAATTGCCTGCTATTCATATTTTGTGCTTCACGAACCGAGTACCAATTCGAATCATTTTCATTTTTTTCGATGCAGAATGAATCATTGAAAATGAATATCATTCGGTGGAGTCCGGTGAATTCTAAGGAAAACCTGTCGAGGCAGTCAGCTTACATGCTAACTGGTGGATGCCACATGCCTCTGTAAGTTGGATGGGTAAATTCGAATGTGAAAAAGATCAGTGCTATCGGTGTGACCTCGTAGCTCAGCTGGTAGAGCATGCGCGTACAAAGCGTAGGCGGTGTCCATGCGTGGGTTCGAATCCCACCGAGGCTACTGAACTTTTCACAATCGACATACAAACTTCAAATCTGCCGAACAACTATTTGAACAGAAAACGATTATCTTGTCCATTTTGACGTCCCCTCTTTGTGTACGGAAAATTGGACGGGATTAATAAACCGATGTTTAATGAATACGTATAGGTCTAACAGAATTTGACAATTTGGTTGCCAATATTTGATCACCAACCGAGTGACGTTATCCGTGCTTTTGAACTTCACCCGAGCCAGGTAATCCATTTTCAATACGACATCACCACAAGACTATTGCCAATTTATTCTCTCATAGTGCAATGTACATTTGGATGGACAGTTCTGAAATTCTCGGCCAATTTGTCTGCAGCTAAATGTACCTTCAGAAAGTAATCAACCTGGAGTTCTGCAGGAAGGCCAATGTGTTTCTACCAGCTCTCTCCTTTCACCCAGTGGACTGGTATTTTATCAGTCAATCAGAGATTGACGGATTACGAAAATACAATCGTAAAAATCGTCTTTGATGTTCTAATCTATCTTACAGAAACGCTAGCGGATTTTGTGTGTACTCTTGCAAGTGATCCAAAGATCACTGAATTCGGTGACCGCGTTTTCCGGTATTCTATCACCGGTAATGTGTACTGCGCTGAAATATTACATATGGTTCTGAAAGCATCGTTTACGATTGAAATAAACGTGAAAGCTCAGGGTGAGCAAATAGCGTCTTTTAACATTTAAGCCATGTGAAGCTTGGTCATCAGTTTGAATATATTAATTCTGGGGTCA